>CAXIUP010000036.1:180000-270000 GCA_964035015.1 Corallium rubrum | reverse complement strand
ATTGCTTTTCTAATGTGTCATTAATGCTATCCCAAACAAGTGAACAATAAATAAAATATGGTTCAATGATAGCTCTATATAAAGACATAAGACTTTTTTGGTTTAAGACTTTTCTTATTCTTCTAAGGGCAGCAAGATTACGGGATACCTTTAATCGAATGGCTTGGATGTGTGTTTCCCAGGTTATATTGTCGTCAATATCAACTCCCAAACATTTCACCGACCGAACTTTACTCAATGAAACACCATTGGCTGACAATACTATAGAACCTCCAAGAGCTGCTAATTTTTGTCGTGATCCAATTAACATAAACTCTGTTTTAAGGACATTCAATGTCAACCTATTAGCACAAAGCCATTGAAATATCTTATTTAAGTCACTAGTCATTTCCTTTTGAATTGATTCTGCATTGCAGCCAGTAAAGGTCATATTTGTATCATCAGCAAATAGTCTACTAATGCTATAATCTAAACATCTTGGTAAAGTCATTTATGTATAACAAAAACAAGACTGGACCAAGAATGGAGCCTTGTGGGACTCCACAGGTGATACGGCCTTTCTTGGAGTAAACTCCATTTACCTGACATACTTGATGTCTATTAGACAAATATGATCTGAACCAGAGTAGAGTACAGTCATCCACACCATAGCATGCCAATTTCATTAATAAAATGTCATGGTCGATAGTGTCAAATGCTTTTTTTAAATCTAAGAACATGACACCATTTACCATTCCCTTATCAATATTAAAACACCACTGATTTGTCGTATCAAGTAGTGCAGTTAAGGTTGAATGGAGTGAACGAAAGCCTGATTGCCTGGCGTTAATGAGATCATATTCAGTTAAGTAACTGTAGAATTGATCATACAATAATCGTTCAAATAAACGAGCAATAGTGGACAAAACTGAAATTGGCCTGTAATTATTTACATCATCTTTTTCACCAGATTTATGCAATGGAAATACTTTTGCGATTTTCCAATCATTTGGAAAACACTTTGATTCAATTGAGAGATTAAATAGATCAGTAAGAGATTCATAAATATAAGGACCAGCTATTTTCAACAGCTTGTTTGAAATTTTGTCATGGCCAGAAGCCTTACGCAAATTCAATTGTTTAATCAATCTCATTACTTTGTGACAATCAATTCTTTTAAACTCAAATTTAGTATCAGTTTTTGACATATAATCTTCTGGTTTCTTCCCATCTATTTCAATGGGAACTTCCGATGCCAACTTTGGGCCAATTTCAACGAAATGCGAATTAAGACAATTTGCTACATCACAGGATTTAGTTAAATCATGACCAAATCCGGTTGATATTTTATTAATTTCAGTGTTTTTAAGTTTTTTCCCCATCGCGTTATTTAGGATTTTCCACGTCTCCTTTGAGTTACCGCGATTTTTATCTATTTCATCCTGAAAATACTGCTTTTTAATCTTCTTAATTTCATTTGTTACCAAATTACGTTGTCGTCTATAAGTGAGCCATGTTTCAGGATTATCAGTCGACATTGCTTGTTTTTTGAGCCTATCTCTGTCAAACATTTGCTTCTTAATCTTTGAGTTTAGCCAGGGGCAAGGTTTACTACGAACTCTAAAACTACGACAAGGTGCGTGTTTATCGATCACTTCAAGAAAAACTGATTTCCATGCTTCACAGGCCTTATTAACATCTTCAAAATCATTTATTAAAGGCCACTGTGCGGATTGTAAACTCGACTTAAATAGTTTTTCATTAAAGTTTTTAAAATTCCGACATTCAATATAACGTGGTTTCCCTTTGGGTATACCAATTTTCCGGATCACATAAATTAAATCATGGTCACTAATTGAGCATGGGTAAACCCCTGAATTTATAATGAAATCACTAGAGCTTGTAATACACACATCAATCAGAGTTTTTGAATTGATGTTAACTCTTGTCGGATCAGTGATAATTTGAGAAAGTTGGTAATTGACCATTAAATCCAAAATATACTTGGTATGATTTTCAGGAGGATTTGACAGAAAATTACAATTTAAATCACCTAAAATGTAAATCTCTTTGAAGTTGCCAACTATTTTCTCTAAGTAACATTCGAATTTATCAAAGAGTTCTAAAGAGCTTTTTGGAGGTCGATACCATGTAGTAATAAGAAATGGCTGAGAATTTGGTTTGGTAATCTCTAAAATAATCATTTCCAAATCACAATTTTCTAAATCAAAACGCCTTTTGTAGTTTATAGAGCTACGCAAATAAACACAAACCCCTCCGCCTTGTTTATCTCTGTCTCTACGTTCCAAATTATAACCTGACAAAGCCATAGACTCATCGCTATCGTTTTGATCAAGTTTTGACTCATTTATTGCTAAGATATCAAGTGGTTTGCTGTGCATTAAGGCCTTCAGCTCGTCAATATGTTTGCTGAGACTGTTAACGTTCAACAAAGCCATCTTGAATCCTCTGTTAAGAGACATAATTTCTTCAAATGATCTTAAGTCATGAGCAGGTTGATCATGATCGTATATGCTATCTGTACCATCTAAATTTCACTGTAAATTAATTTGTTTCCTAAAGTTAGCAGCAAGACTAATTGTTCCTTTCAAACTTAAATGAAGTCCTCCTGCATTAAGACAATCTAGTTTAATGTTATCATTACAGATAAAACCCAAATCACAATCTACGCATAATTTCTCTAAGGATTTATTTACCTGATCAATGTTTGAATTTAGTGAAGTATCATCTGACCTATGTATGATTGATGAAATCGCAATTTCAGCAGAACAGTGCTGCCTTTTAATATTATTTGCCAGTTCGATAATCTTCTTACCTAATTGTTTAGGATTATCCCGCTTTAAATTATTCGTACCAACATGGAGTATTATTTTATTCGGTTTCTTCCTGATAATAGGTTTCACAAAGTCTGCCATGTCTTCAACAGTAGCACCAGCAAATGACATGTTTCTTACCTTGTGTTTACGGGATAAGCGATGACCATGAATGTACTTGGTCATGGAATCACCAATAACTACAACTTCACTGCCATCTTGATTACGATTAAATTGACTAGATGAAGGAGATTTATCCCTGCGATTATCTTGATAGATAGATAGATAGATAGATAGATAGATAGATAGATAGATAGATAGATAGATAGATAGATAGATAGATAGATAGATAGATAGATAGATAGATAGATAGATAGATAGATAGATAGATAGATAGATAGATAGATAGATAGATAGATAGATAGATAGATAGATAGATAGATAGATAGATAGATAGATAGATAGATAGATAGATAGATAGATAGATAGATAGATAGATAGATAGATAGATAGATAGATAGATAGATAGATAGATAGATAGATAGATAGATAGATAGATAGATAGATAGATAGATAGATAGATAGATAGATAGATAGATAGATAGATAGATAGATAGATAGATAGATAGATAGATAGATAGATAGATAGATAGATAGATAGATAGATAGATAGATAGATAGATAGATAGATAGATAGATAGATAGATAGATAGATAGATAGATAGATAGATAGATAGATAGATAGATAGATAGATAGATAGATAGATAGATAGATAGATAGATAGATAGATAGATAGATAGATAGATAGATAGATAGATAGATAGATAGATAGATAGATAGATAGATAGATAGATAGATAGATAGATAGATAGATAGATAGATAGATAGATAGATAGATAGATAGATAGATAGATAGATAGATAGATAGATAGATAGATAGATAGATAGATAGATAGATAGATAGATAGATAGATAGATAGATAGATAGATAGATAGATAGATAGATAGATAGATAGATAGATAGATAGATAGATAGATAGATATACTCACTACCCTTGTGGAAGTTTGAGCACTCTGGGCCCATGCGCACTTCACGCTATCTGAATGTACTTCACTGATGCTGTCCCACATGCGGTTGTCACCGACGATCGCATGTGTATAAGTAATTGATGAAATTCATTCAGATTGTTCCAAGCTAGCTACACTGATGAGCTGTAGTACAGCGAAACACGTGTCTGTAGATTGAACTATATATATATATATATATATAGTTCTGAAGCTTTATACGCACAAAGATGTCTGAGTATCCCTGACGGGATTCGAACCCGCGACCTTCTGATTTCTAGACAGACGCTCTACCGACTGAGCTACTGGCACTCATTAATAATTCATGAAGAAAACAGAAAAGAAATCATGACCGAGAAGGTGGTTGTATATCTGATACAAACCACACGTGGTTGTATCACATATACAACCACTAGTGGTTGTATATCAGGTCACTATCTCCGCTCTAAAACATTTAAATTGAGCTTTTTCTGAATTAATCTGAACAAATATTACTCATATTAACATCAAAGACTCGGCGTGTTTTAAGCTGTTTACAACATTCGCGTCCGTGTTGTATCGAATATATAATCACTCGCCTTCGGCTCGTGATTGTATATTCGATACAACACGGCCGCTCATGTTGTAAACATTACATATATATATATATATATAGATATATATATAGATATACTCACTACCCTTGTGGAAGTTTGAGCACTCTGGGCCCATGCGCACTTCACGCTATCTGAATGTACTTCACCGGTGCTGTCCCACATGCGGTTGTCACCGACGATCGCATGTGTATAAGTAATTGATGAAATTCATTCAGATTGTTCCAAGCTACATTGATGAGCTGTAGTACAGCGAAACACGTGTCTGTAGATTGAACTATGTACGCTCCTTCACTTCGGGCACTCTGTGAAGTTGCCATGGGTACCTATTAGCGATAATGCAACGCTCACTACCCTTGTGGAAGTTTGAGCACTCTGGGCCCATGCGCACTTCGCGCTATCTGAATGTACTTCACTGATGCTGTCCCACATGCGGTTGTCACCGACGATCGCATGTGTATAAGTAATTGATGAAATTCATTCAGATTGTTCCAAGCTACACTGATGAGCTGTAGTACAGCGAAACACGTGTCTGTAGATTGAACTATATATATATATATATATATATATATATATATATATATATATATATATATATATATATATATATATAGTTCTGAAGCTTTATACGCACAAAGAGGTCTGAGTATCCCTGACGGGATTCGAACCCGCGACCTTCTGATTTCTAGACAGACGCTCTACCGACTGAGCTACTGGCACTCAGACGGTAGTGTAGCCTGCGAGCAGGCTCTCTCAACGCGGCCCTGTGAAATGAGAGCCTGCAACAATCCTAGGCGTAAATCGATAACGCCCACTTAATTAATATGCAAATGTCGCGAATCAAACCAATCACATTCTTCTGGAAGTCTGTGTAAAACCCTCATTCAAGTTTGAGTAACTGTCGTGGTCGTGGGTCGTGGGAAAAGGTCGTGGGTCGTGGGTATAAAGTCGTGGGTCGTGGGTAAAGTCGTGGGTAAAGTCGTGGGTCGCGAAATATGCTAAAAATTTGGTTTTAACGTAATGTAATGCAATGCAATGCAACTGGCTTTTGACACATTGGACCTTCCAAGGGGTGGGGCATTTAAAAATAGCGGGGGTGGGGCATTAGTTATATAATATTATTCTAATATTCTGAGCCTTGTTTTTTTGCTCAGCATTAAAGGCGATTGGGAGTATAGGTAATTGAATTGTGTCCCTCTACCTCTACCATTTTTATCAACGGATTCATTGCGCAGTTTGAACTGTGTGTTCTGTTGCCTGTTGGGATTCGATTATGGAAGAGTTTAAAGCGAAAGATACAGAGTTTGTTGCGTCTTGGTTGAAAAGCAAACGCATGGATAGTTTAGTAGAGGTGTTTGAAATAAGCACTCAAAATAAAATGCTGATCTTTATGATGGTGAATCGATGTGATAAAAATAGAGGGTATACTTTACAATGATGAAATAAAAATGAGGGGTGAAAATTTCGTCTTTAGTGACACTTTAACGGAAACATATCATTTTACCGCATTTTTGTGCACGCTGAGAGCCTTGCAAACGTCTGTCATCAGTGCCGGAGCCCGGAAACATCAATGGACCAGGTAGATTTAAACCATTTTGATTGTTTGATCATAGGTAGCCCAAACACAGTTTGTGAGTAATAAATACTCCTTTATTTACATTTCCAATGTTATATTTCGACCTTTTAGACTGTAAAAATGCATACTATAAACATGTGATTGTCCACAACATAAATATTATGTATATCACTCATTTGTAGACTACAGAGCTGTATTTCAAAGGCTGTACTTCAAAATCTTCGTCTAGTATTTATATATTTACTTGACGTACCCCCTGTGGTGTTCAGCTCTTTAAACCGTCGCCTAAGTATTGACTATTGTTATATCAGTATTTTTTTACTCTAAATATACACAAAAGTCTAGTATACTGTTCAGATAAACTCCCTAGGTAATGTAGCATCTAACAGGCACAATAAACAAATTTACTTACGACATGAGCGGTCTGAAATCGCGCTTGAATACCAACGGTCGCGCGGCCAACGCGGCGTTGGTATTCAAGCGCGATTTCAGACCGCTCATGTCGTAAGTAAATTTGTTTACTGTGCCTGTTAGATGCTACATTACCTAGGGAGTTTATCTGAACAGTATACTAGACTTTTGTGTATATTTAGAGTAAAAAAATACTGATATAACAATAGTCAGTACTTAGGCGACGGTTTAAAGAGCTGAACACCACAGGGGGTACGTCAAGTAAATATATAAATACTAGACGAAGATTTTGAAGTACAGCCTTTGAAATACAGCTCTATAGTCTACAAATGAGTGATATACATAATATTTATGTTGTGGACAATCACATGTTTATAGTATGCATTTTTACAGTCTAAAAGCACGAAATATAACATTGGAAATGTAAATAAAGGAGTATTTATTACTCACAAACTGTGTTTGGGCTACCTATGGTTTGATTTCTTATTACCGCGTGTCAATAAAAATAAAACCCGGAGTGGGTCGCACTGATGCTTGTAAATAAGCCGGTGGTCGTGATGGGCTTTGAATGAGCGTGGGGTTTGTAACGTAACGTTAAACTCGGAGACGAAACAAGTCTCGGAGTTTAACGTTAATGAACTTGTTGTTAATGAACAGGGGGGACGTGCATGTATTTGTCACGCCAAAGAACGGCAAAACTACTAGTATATGTGGGCAGAATTTCGGTATTTTTGAGAAGTGCAAATATATTGAGAAGTCGTTTCTTGGCTCTGTTCTCGGTGAGATTAAAAAATATAAAAGTTATCTTTTGCCATAAATATGCGGCTATATGACCGTGCAATATGATTCATGACACGGATAATCTGATACCATCGCAGGTTAGGTGCGTGGTCACCTGTAGAAAGGTTAAATTTTTTCTGACTAGCTGCTTGCCACACACTTTCTGCAAAGAACATTTCTTTTACAATTAAAACAGTTAAAATACTCCAAGTCATCAGCTGGGACGTTTTCCCCCAGATAAGAGTTAAAGAATAAGTGGACAAGCTGGCTATAACACCCATTTTCTGACAACGAATGTCACATCACTGATGCCGCCATCTCACAATCAGTTGCAAAAGCAAGTCTTAGAAAGCAACAATTTAAATATACAGATTACTGGTTAGTTGTATTTAGCAAAATTATAGCTCAGTATAAATCGATCATTTGGGGCAATAATATTGTTGTTATTGATATTAAAAAACTGTCATTAAATTATAACGGGGTATGTAAGGCTTGTGCCAAATAAAACGACAAACTTTATTATTCTAATTCAATTCAAACTGGCTTAAATAATAGGTTAGCCTATATAATATCCTTTAGGCATTCTTCATTTATATATAGGCATGCAAAATAGACTTTCTTTACAGTAAGTATTACATTGAATTTGACTCGATCATGAAAAGTTCGAATGTCTCCTACGGAAATACCTCTGAAACGGCTGAAAATTGCGATTATCCCTGCTTTTTATTATATGTGTATGTGTTAGACGATCGTTTTTTTAATAAAAAAATTGAACTATAAATGCTGCTGCAGCTTTACCGCTCCATATCTCGTTATTGAAAACACTTTTGAATCTTATTTTTTTGCTTAAAAACGTCGAACGTCGAACTTATCATGTGCGCATTTATCATTTGACCGAGAACCGGCACTGATGACAGATGTTTGCAAGGCTCTCAGCGTGCACAATAAGCCTGGCCAAGCTATTAAATGCTGTTTCCGTTAAAGTGTCACTAAAGACGAAATTTTCACCTCTCATTTTTATTTCATCATTGTAAAGTATACCCTCTATTTTTATCACATCGATTCACCATTATAAAGTTCAGCATTTTATTTTGAGTGCTTATTTCAAACACCTCTACTAAACTGTCCATGCGTTTGCTTTTCAACCAAGACGCAACAAACTCTGTATCTTTCGCTTTAAACTCTTCCATAATCGAATCCCAACAGGCAACAGAACACACAGTTCAAACTGCGCAATGAATCCGTTGATAAAAATGGTAGAGGTAGAGGGACACAATTCAATTACCTATCCTCCCAATCGCCTTTTAGTGCTGAGCAAAAAGAACAAGGCTCAGAATATTAGAATAATATTATATAACTAATGCCCCACCCCCGTTATTTTCAAATGCCCCACCCCTTGGAAGGTCCAATGTGTCAAAAGCCAGTTGCATTGCATTGCATTACATTACGTTAAACCAAATTTTTAGCATATTTCGCGACCCACGACTTTACCCACGACTTTACCCACGACCCACGACTTTTTACCCACGACCCACGACCTTTTACCCACGACCCACGACCCACGACAGTTACTCAAACTCCCCTCATTCAAAGCACAATCCGAAGATGTAAATTTCACACTATCAACTATACTCGTTACTGGAAACTCAAAATCTGTTGATAAGAAAGCCAGAAGCAATGTAACGCATCTAACGATTATCGGGTATGTAGTTAGGAGTTCAAAATATTCAACTTTAGAATAAAAACATGTAGCCTATCTCTAATTTGTGGAAGACGAACATAACTTTGATTTTGCACAGAAACATTGACAAATCGTTATTCGAGATTTATAGGTGTTTGTGATTCACTGAACAGCATTCACTGATCCAGGTGATGGCGACAGAATGTTGTCAAGATAGCGCTTCTCGTGTAAATGTGCAAGTTGCAAGAGGTCAAAACGAAGACTTTCACGAACTGCTGTATATGAACGAACATGAAATGAGTTACGCTCCTTCGTAGCTAGGGAAGGTGCGAAAACCTAACTTAAATGAACATATAGACACTTTCAGACGCTTTCAAAGATAGCCGACAAATAGAACCAGGTGCGTATCATTATAGTCTAAACGGGGCCATATTAATAGTTCAGAAATTCAAGTGTTTTAATCAAATTTAGCAAGACTTTCCTTCTGGCTGTTGAGTTAAAAAACTGGGTCAATATTCTGAACTGAGTAACTGGTAGCCTCGAGCCAGTCGGCTTCGATAATATAAATAATACTAGACACACTGGCGCACAAATTGGATAATATATCAATTATAAAGTTCCAGACAATAGCAGACATTTATTAATGGCAGAAAGAAACCTCGTTTGCAAAAGAGCTTACCTCATTCAGCAATAATCTTTATTACACGAATTAAGTAAATGTGTAATCTCCTCTTATTAATATGTTTTGACGTTTTGAACGGCACACTATTATTGAGTCAAGGCGACACACGGGGCTCGATTTGTGATGAAAGTGATGACACTTGCTTCTGTATTATTAAGCCAGACACTGACAGACAGAGAGATTCATGGAGTTTCAACCCGGATCTACTTTGCTATTTCTTTTCTTTTGTTCCACAGCGATGTGTTTTAAAAATATTAAGAGCTACGGCGTCTTTAATAGCCGTCTGCTTGTTGAAATATGTCTCACTCCATGCATTGTTGAAGTCCGTAAACAATAACTTTAAAAATAATTTATTCTGCATTAATTTTGTTCGACCAATAGAAACTCGCGGCCGCCAAATTCGCCCAATAGAAATACGCGGCCTCTGACGGCCGCGAGTGACGAAAAAACATCATGCTTTGTTGCAGGCCCACATTGCACAGCAACAGGAGGGCCTGCCCGCAGGCTAAGTTTTTCTCTTCGCTGTCTCTCTTTACTCTTGTGCTATTCTTTTTGTTGTGTTTTCTGGCATAATTTCTAGCCTCTCTCTTCGCTGTTCCTCTCTCCGCTAATGTAGTTCTAGACACCGTGTTTAGCCTTGATATTGCGAGTCGCTCTTTTCGTTTTTTCGACTATAAACTCTGATGTAATTTTAGACGCTGTTTTGTTTCCCTCAAGTCGCTTATACTGTAGTTCTCCTTGTATCTGATCTTGATCTGACCTAGTTCTGTTCGGCCTGTCCCCTTCGTTCGTTCGCTTGTTTCTTTCTCTTGTCTTTCCCTTGAATACGTCTCAACATCTCTAGCTAGCCTATAAACAATTTTTCTTCTCCGAACTTTTGTAGCCTTGTACTCAAACTCGAACGAAAATGATATTTTTTGACGTAAAAAACTACACTGAAACATGTGTACCCTTTTAACCACCATCACCCCACGGATCCCCAACGTGGTCTCCGTTGATCATTACATATAAATAAATGAACATATATATATATATATATATATATATATATATATATATATATATATATATATATATATATACACACAAATGGATACTCCAAACCGCCAACATGGGTACAATCCCCGACCGGACTTACCGCCCACTACGAGGAGATTAGTACCCTCGCGTCGCGAGGCCCGCTTCGCGAACCACACGAACACGAGGGGAATATCTTCTGTTTTTTAGTTTGATCGTTTTATTTTATTTTATTTGTTGAAACGTGTATGTAGTTAATTTTTTGCACTAGTATGTAAATATTATAGTTAATGTCGTTGAACTTTCCGTCGGATTCGAATCAATCTCCAAAACAACGTTGAACGCAAAAAAGCTATATACATAGATGTTATTAGACAACAAAGTGAACACTTTACAAATGTCAGATTCGTAAATCTCTCTATTAAGTCACTCGGTGATTTCTCAAAAGAGTGTTCCAATTTTAGAGATGTTAAGTGATGTAGATCTCGATAAGAATCACCAAAACTGTAAATTTTCAACGTTTTAAACGAACTTATAGTTATGAATATATATTTACAGCCTGCAATAGTTCTAGAACCTACTGGTTTATTTGACAGGATATGAACCGACCACAACAAAGGAAACAGAATTGAAATAAAAAACAACAGTAGAAACCCAGGCAAAGTGCTTTCTTCTTGACGTTGTTACAAAGTGCCAGTGCCGTTGCCGATACAACCAGGTTGTTGCCGCGCCAAAAAATTTAAAGACTCTTTAAAAACATTGTCTTCATAGGACATGCTTAATCGAACGAATGACAGACATCATCGCCAAAGTTGTCAATTTCAACAAACGAAAAAATCATTACAGAACACTTGGTAATTCAGAAACTCCGAGATCGCGATAGAACAACAACACACACATGTCTGTGAGGCAAAATGATGAGCTGTCCTATGTTCACTAAGCTTATATACTCACCTGAAGACGTCGAGAAAAACCTGAAGTTAAAGGCCAGCTTCTGGCCTGCATCAGTGATTTCTTAACATCAAGGAAGCAACGTGTGGTGGTTGAAGGACATGCCGCGGAATGGTTGGAAGTAACGTCTGGAGTACCACAAGGCAGTTTTGTTGGACCACTATTGTTTTTAGTGTACATTATCGATTTACCTTCATTTGATAGTTGCCACTCGCCACTCTGAGTTGTTCGAATTATACACTACGTCATCGCCAAATTGTTAACGATACTGACTGTGCTAAGCTTCAAGTGGACCTGTCGTCTGCCTCTAAATGGTGTAATAACTGGTTGGTGACGTTAATGACGGAAAAATGCAAAACCATGGCCATTACCCGAAAGTCGAGTCCCATAAACTATCAGTATTCATTAGGGGCTACCGACCTCTCAACAGTAGATCAGCACAAACATTTGGGGGTTTGGATTGAATCATCTTTGTCGTGGGATTGCCATATCAGTAACATCTGCGCTAAGGCAAACAAGGTACTGGGCTTAGTGCGAAGGACCTTTGGCTCAAAGAATCCAATGGCTGTTTTTCTGCATTCAAGACACTCGTAAGACCGATTCTAGAGTACGCCTGCCCGATCTGGCTCCATCATCTAGTCAAATACATCAAATCTATCGAATCTGTCCAGAGGAGGACTGCCCGTTCGATTTGTGATCCTGACAAGTCCTACACAGAGAGGCTTGACGAAATCAAGTGGTTTACTCTTGAGTTAAGAAGAAACTATCTCAGTTTGGTGCAAATGTGCAAGATCATGTTTGGTTGCTGTGAGGTTGATTACACCAAGTTTTTGTATCTGCGCAGCAGATATATTGCTATCGTGTTGTGTGTGTATGTATGTATGTTTGTGGGTTAGCTTTTTTGGGTAACCACTGACCTGTAGTGTGTGCTGTTACTGGTGTAACAATATTTCGTCCGCCATATCACGAAGTCCTTCGAAGCGACAAAGTTTTGGATTAAAATACTACGATTTTCAGGGTTCTATTCTATACGATTTTTTCAAATTCACATATCTTGTATATAATTTAACGTTCTATGTAACTGTACGAAGTTCGTGAATGGTACAAACCTACAGACGATTCGGGAATACTTTAAAATGATTGCGTCTGACCGTACGCCAAGTGATAGCATAATAATGCAATTTGATATTTGCGCTCATCTGTACAGAATTTAACGCTCTCTCTAACCGTACAAGTTTCCCAAATGGCACAAACCTACAGACGATTGATTTACTTTAAATATGACCGCGTTTGACCGTAGGCCAAGTAAATAGCGTAAATAATGCAATTTGATATTTGCGCTCATGTCAGTCTCCGTAGCCGTATTATTGGCCATTGGGATATATCTTCCAGCAGTTAGCCGTTAAATTCTATATTTCCGACAGAGTTTTGCACACAAAAACATTTCGGAGATAGGGGATATTGCTGATAAACTGGTTAAGTATTTTTAACGTGACTTATAGTAAACTTGTGAGGGTGATCTACCACAGTTTTTGTGAGTCATGATGAGTCATGACAAAAAAATTATTAAGGTCAGAGAACGTGTGATTTCTCTTTAATTATCTTATAAGATCTCGCTAAAATCTTATAAGATCTACGTGTAAAAATCTTAAGATTTTTCTTAAGATCTTACAAGATTTTCCAAGATCACACAAGATCTTTACATGATTCTCACGGTGGTGGGTTTGCGCAGATACATGTACGCATAGCGGACCTTTTGTTTTACTTAGTTGATCGGTCGCGTACACGCAGCAACCATAAGTTTAAGCTGAGACCTAAAGCTGTACGCACCAATTATACTTCAAACACTCATTTTTTAATAGATATATCAATCAGTGGAATTCTTTGCCTAATAAGGTTATAACATCGTCTAGTTTGGATTCTTTCAACCGATCTCTTTGGAACTATTCTTCTCAAAATACACTACAGAATTAACTTGCTTTTTTCTTCTTTTTTCACCAACATGCTATTCTCAATGTGTTTGATTGTGTTTCTTTCTTTTGTATTTCTGTAAGGAGAGTGGCTCAAAAATGGGAATTAAGTTTTCCCCTTCCACTATCCAGCCAGCCATATTTCTACAAAAATATTCTGTAATTATATTTTATGCTGTGTACATCGGTTGGCAAATATAAATTAAATTAAATCACAGAATGGGTGGCCGTTCTGTGTCGGGGTATAACGGACATGAATTATGTAAATGACTTCTATTATGTTAGCGAAAAATACATCATGTTAAGAGCTGATAAACCTTCGAGGTAAGGTTTAATAGGCTACGATTGTTAAATTAGTGATGTGAGCATGCGCTTTGATTTAGTATTTGTCCCACATTTTATATTCAAAGTGACGTGCCACAAATAGCCGTTCTAATCATCATTTGTTATTCAACAAATGCATGTTGTTCTTCAACAACTGTTTACATCTTCATGTATAAGGACGCCACCAGCTTACCTTACTCAAGATAGTTGAATGCGAAGCGTCTGTACACATGCTACAGAACTGACATCAGTTCTGTAAATGTGATACAGAACTGATGTTTTATTAAACAGTTCTGTATCATATTTACAGACACTATCAGTTCTGTACCGAGGTTAACAGACATTGATTAAACCTTAATTTCTTTTGAATTTTCCTCATGGATTATTAATAAGTTTTACATATATATATATATATATATATATATATATATATATATATATATATATATATATATATATATATATATATAAAACTGTAAGCAAAGTTATGGAAAGAATTTTATATGGCCAACTATATGATTATTTGACCAAATTTAAACTACTTAATGATTGGCAATTTGGATTTCGCAAATTTCATTCAACTGCTACAGCATTATTAGACTGTACAAATAGCTGGTATATGAATATTGACAAAAAATTATTTAACTTAACAGTACTCATTGACCTAAAAAAGGCATTTGATACTGTTGATCACCAGATTTTACTAAAAAAACTAGAATGTTATGGTGTGAAAAAAGATGCTCTATCCCTACTAAAATCGTACTTGATGAATCGAACTCAGAAATGCCAGGTAAACGGAACTATTTCATCACAGCGGTTCATTAAATGTGGTGTGCCACAAGGCTCAATTTTAGGGCCTTTATTCTTTTTGTTATATATTAATGACTTGCCTCATTGTTTAAACAAAACAAAACCACGACTCTTTGCGGATGATACAAACCTAACAGTTGCTGGAGAATCTATAAATGATGTTGAAGCTGCTATGAATTCTGATTTAGAAAACCTAAGGAAATGGTTAACTGCCAATAAACTAAGTTTAAATGTGGCCAAAACTGAATTTATATTAATTGGATCTAAACCAATGATAAAAAGTATTTCAAATAAGCGGCTAAACGTTGTCATAGAAAACAAACCAATTAAACAAATTTATGTTTGCAAAACTCTTGGAGTGACTATTGACCAGTGTTTATCTTGGAAGAATAATACTGATAACATTTGCAAGAAAATAGCAGCAGGAATATCAGCTCTTCGTAGAATGAAAGAATTTGTTGAGAAAGATACACTTGTTTCTGTATACACAATCCAAACGCCTCCAAAAGCTCCAAAACAGAGCTGCTCGACTCATAATGAATATGAGCAACGATATAGATCATATGGTTGCTCTAAATGCTCTAGACTGGAAACCACTTAAAACGGAAAGGATAAAGGCTAAGTCAAAATTAATGTACAAGCTGTTGAATAAAATGGGTCCGAATTCACTAACTGATCTATTTACTTTCAGAAGTAAAATGAACAGTTATGAACTTCGAGATTCTGAAAGTACTCTTTGCTTGCCACAACTACGTACAAATAGCATGAAAAAAAGTTTCGTGTTTGATGGGGCGCAAAAATGGAACTCTTTACCGAAACAAATTAGGGAGAGCAACTCCCTCATGTCCTTTCAAACTAAAATTGCTACTCACATTTTTGAATAAAATCGCATGAAAGACTTGTAAATAAATTTATTGTACTGTATATTATTTTCTATAGTTTATATTCTTGTACTTATAATTTTCTACTGCACAGTGGAAGCGGAGCAGTTGGAGTGACCATGGGGTTGGTTATCTCAGATTCAATCTAATCTGAGATGGCCAACTTTGTGGTTATTTCAACTGTTCTGCTCCAACAGTGTATATTATGTTACTATATCTTTGTAATTTTAATAGTTTACACGCCCCTTGTGGAAATCAGCCTTGGTTGACAATGGTCAGCGTGTATAAATAAAGTTTTTCCTATCCTATCCTATCCTATATATATATATTTAGTAGAAACTTACTAGTATTCTATTGCAAATGCTGCAATCTGATTGGCTACTCTACTCGATATCTATTCGTTGATAGATAGCGAGTGGCAAATTGAGTACCAGTACTCGCGCGGCCATGCAGTAAAACAAAATGGAGGACATGAGGAGCGAAAGATTGTTTTGCCTTGGTTTTCACACAGAAACAATGGTTATGCTTCGTTTTTTGAAATAATTTGGAAGAACTAAAGGTACACAAGTTAGTTTCTAGAAATTTCGAGCTCATAATCTAATTGTTAAATATATATATATATATATATATATATATATATATATATATATATATATATATATATATATAATAGTAAAAATAATACTAATAAAAAATATACACAATTTTAGAATTTAACTAATTGATTCTTCCAGTCATTAATGGTCTCTACCTTCAATCTACCTTCAATGTTCTTAATGTTACAATATGTTCTTCTTATCGTTAGATGAAGACAGAAATGAAGACGACGAAGGATTAGCCAAGGATTACCAAGGTACACAAGTTAGTTTCTACTAAAACAATTAGATTATTCGCTCTCAATTTCTTTGAGATGATAGTTGATTCGAGCTCCGCTCTCGTCAACTATTCACTCTTAGAAATTTCGAGCTCATAATCTAATTGTTAAATATATATATATATATATATATATATATATATATATATATATATATATATATATATACAATGGTAAAAATAATACTAATAAAAAAATATACACAATTTTAGAATTTAACTAATTGATTCTTCCAGTCATTAATGGTCTCTACCTTCAATTTACCTTCAATGTTCTTAATGTTACAATATGTTCTTCTTATTGTTAGATGAAGACAGAAATGAAGACGACGAAGGATTACCCAAGGATACGGAGAGATTGTCCAATCTGTGGGAAAAAACCCCAGAAATACCTGAGCAAACACTTAAAGAACATCCACGAACAAACCGAGGCCCAATGCCGAAAGTTAAATTCGGAATGCCGCACCAGAAAGCCAGGAGTGACGGCTACTAAAGTAACCTGTCCATATTTTGGATGCCACCAAGCAATCGTCCGCATTGATCGGCACTTGGTGAAAGTACATAGGTTAAAGAAAGGGTCAGAAGATTATTTAAGGTAAGCTGTCCTAAGCAGTGGCGTACTGAAGACATTTTGATTGGGGGGGGGGGGGGGGTTGGGGTGGGAGGGAGTTCAAAATTTACTGACGAAACTCTGGTGGGTTTCTTTATATTTTAAGGTTTTAAATCCTTAATTTACTGACCGATTTATACCGACCGATTTTGTTTTAACCGACCAATATCAATTTACCGAACATTTTCCCGAAAAGTGGGGTGTCACCCCCTCACACCCCCCGTTTGGTACGCCACTGATCCCAGAGTACATTATTACATGACATACTCTAAATACTAATCCTAACCGAGGTCCTTGCATGTGAATTAAAATGTTTAACTCTGTTATTACCCTCGGGACACCGTCTGTTGGCTTGTGGACTCTACCATCTACCTAAGCATAACTATCAAGATTATGATTTAATGAACTATTTGATTACTATCGCGGATAAATCATTAGACAAATATCCGGACACTGTAGTTATGTGCGATGGAAATCTGAACCGCCTGGATGTTCTAGTAGACTCTCTTAGTGGAGTAGATGCTTGTCTTGACAACTGTATAACCAACCGTCCAGATCTTTTTGAAAAATGCTACCCAATTCAAATGTTCATAAAGGAGTAATCTTGCCAGTAGGAATAAAACAAAAGCCAATTCGTCATAAAATTAGGATACGTGATTGCAGAGAACATCGCAAGCAAGCTTTCTATCAAGCTTTAGCAAAAGAGAACTGGGACGAATTACCAACGGTTTCTAACTTAGATATGGTTGTTGATCTACTGGAGGAAAAGATTTTATCCAATATGGATAAGTGTATGCCTTTTAGAACAATTCGCATGTCGTCGCGAGATCCTATTTGGATGTCTCCTGTAGTAAAATCATTGCTGAGAACTATGTCTAGACTCTAGGGTGTCAGTGAAGAACGCATGAACATTACACTGTTAATTTTAGGGTGTTAAAATAGCACCTCGGGTAGTGTTAGATTAACACCAAATGGTGGTGTTAAACAAAGGTGTTATTTTAGCACCCTTTTCCGGTGCTAATTTAACACGACATAAATAACAATATTTTGCAAAGTGTCAATTTAACACTCAAATTGTTTAACACCACTTTAGAGGTGTTAAAATAACACCTACTTAAGAACAGCAGGTGTTAAAATAACACCGGTTTCGGGTGCTACTTTCTTGGTGTTAAAATAACACCATAAGTGGTGTTAAGAATTTGTATTCCCCAGTGTTAAATTAGCACTGTTTGTGGAGTGAGAACATGGGTGTTGAAATAGCACCTTTTGGTGGTGTTAAATTAGCACACAGCACAGGTGTTAAAATAGCACCTTTTTGGTGGTGTTAAAACTGTCTGTGCAGTTAGAATATGGGTGTTAAAATAGCACCAGTATACTAGTGTCAAATTAGCACTTTGTGTTAAAATATAGGTGTCAGGTGAGAGGAAAGACCTGTTCGTTTATCCAGCATGTTGTCTTATAGTATGTTCTGTAATTGAATAATCATTGTTTGCAAATCAATTGGGACAAATTCACTCAATATAACATGTTTAAGGTGGCACATATTTGCCATTATATTTTGATGTTACTCTGAGTGTCCACGCCAGGCAGGTTGAAAAATCTGCCTGAATACGGCGGGAAACAAACCCGCGACCTTTGGGTTGCCAGTCCAATGCTTTGCCACTGGGTTTCCCGGTGTGGCCAGGCAGATTTTTCAGCCTGCCCGACGTGGGCACCCAGAGTAACATCAAAATATCATATTCACTTGAGTACAAAAGACCAAACACGAATACAAGTCATATTTTCCACTATTTGGTGATGAATAGTGCATGATTTATATATTCTAGGGTGCACAGGTGTGCCTACCCCTATGGGCTTTGACTAAGAGTGATAGTTTTAGAGTTTTTGGATAATGGTTGGATTAAGGATTAGTGCCAGGATTATGGAATAGGATTAGGGTCAGGATTAAATATAAACTTTCAGGATTGTGTATATGAGTACCTGATGTAAACTTCATATTGTGTTCTGTTAAAAATTCATCAATTGTTTATTTTTGTTGCAAACTTTATTTATTATACAAATCTGCACATTATATATATTTACGTTTCTATTTCGTATCTTAAACATACATATTTCCTACGGCATCCAAATGGCTATTTATGCCTCGTGAGAGATTAACAGTCGAGAGAATCTTGGCCGAAATCGAAAGAGTAATTCAATCGAACGATTCGTTTAAGTTAGATGATTCGATTACCGTCAATATCATCCATGTTGAGATGCCACGCGGTGGAACGGGACGAAAGCGAAAGATTGCTAACCTCGATAAGTATCTTACCAACAAAAGAGCCATTGTCCGTATTCAGAACAAAGACAATCTCTGTCTTAGCCGGGCCATCGTCGTAGCGAAAGCCAAAGTCGACAACGACGAACGATACCCTTACATTAAGAATTGTCGGGGAGCTTTACAGGGTGACCTTGCTCACGAATTACATGAAAATGCCGGCGTACCACTCGGACAGTGCGGTATCGAAGAAGTGAAAAAGTTTCAAGTCTATTTGACCGATTACCAGATAAACATTGTCTCGAAAGAACATCTGAATGCACTTATTTACTCTGGCCATGAGGCACCGAAGCGTATTTATCTCTACTCCCACGATAACCACTATGATGTAATTACAAGCATGCCAGCTTTCCTCGCTCGTAAGAAGTACTGTCATACGTGTAAGAAGGGATACGATAAAGTGGAAGACCACCTCTGCGGCGATACGTGCAAGTTATGCTACGCGCAAAACTGTCCGATTACAAGCTGGGTATTTTGCAACGATTGCGCTCGATTTCTCAAGAGCCAAGAGTGTTTCGACAGGCACAAAGAAGCCGTGGGCGAAAAGCGTTCAATTTGTGCATCGGTCGTAAAGTGTCAACACTGCAAGCAGGTGGTGAAACGAGCTAATCAACACCCTCAGAGACATCACTGCGGTCTTGTTCGGTGTACAGTTTGTCAAGAGTATGTGGTCCCTGAAGACCACCAGTGCTATATTCAACCGGCAAAGAAAAGAAAAACCACTCGCGAAGCGCAATCGGACACGAATGACTTAGTAGATGATGAGGCGGACGTAGGGGAAGAAGCCAGCGACGACGAAGGCGAAGAAGGTGGTTATAACCAATTATTTTTCTTCGATTTTGAATGCGTGCAAGAAGGCGGCGAACACGTACCGAATTTATGCGTTGTTCACGACGAAAGCGGGCAAGAGTGGGTGTTTAGCGGTGCAAATACACGGGACGAATTTTGTGAATGGTTATTTCAAGACCACAATTCGAACAGTCTAGTGATGGCTCATAATTTCCAGGGATATGACGGGTATTTCATCCTACAATATCTCCATAAGAATGGTTTGGTACCGGAAGTTATTATGAACGGTGCAAAGATATTAACACTAAACGTTCCAGAATTAGGCATTAAGTTTATCGATTCGCTATGCTTTATCCCAATGAAGCTCGCGAACTTTCCGAAGACGTTTGGCCTGAACGAACTTGCCAAGGGCTATTTCCCACATCACTTCAACACCGAAACCAACCAAAACTATCAAGGTCCTATACCCGACGCAAGCTTCTATGATCCAGACGGAATGCCTGCCGATGATCGTGCTAAGTTTTACCAGTGGTATAATAGTCAGAGAGCCAATAACTACGTTTTCGACTTTCAAGAGGAAATTCTGAAGTATTGCCGCTCGGACGTCGACATCCTTCGACGTTGCTGCCTAGAATTTCGCGAACTGTTTCGTTCTGTTACTGATATCGACCCGTTTAAAGATTGTCTCACAATTGCCTCGGCATGCAACTTAGTCTTTCGAAAGAACTTTCTTCGTGAAAAAACAATTGCCGTTATTCCACCGCATGGTTATAGACCTCATAATAAGCAATCCGGTTATTGCCCTAAAATGGTTAGCGTATACCGCGCAATGCAACGATATTTCCATTCGGCACTCTCGCAATTTTGGCGAGCAACGTATCGGACAGTACCGTGTTGATGGATATCATGCAGAGTCAAACACCGTCTACGAGCTCCATGGGTGTTTCTGGCACGGTTGCGTCTCTTGTTACGCCAGGGACACCGTTAACCCCGTCAGTCAGCAAACCATGCAAGATTTACATCAGCGCACGCTCGAGAAAACGCGTTTTTTAAAACGTCAAGGTTACAACGTGATTGAGATGTGGGAGTGCGACTTGAAACGTCAACTCGAAGCAAACTCGGACATGAAAACGTATTTCGATAATTTTGAAATTTCTGAGCCTCTCGAACCCAGACACGGACTGTACGGAGGGCGGACGAACGCGGCGAAGTTGTTTCATCAATGCCAACAAGACGAGCAGATTCATTATGTGGACTTTACAAGTTTGTATCCATGGACGAATAAGTACTGTTCGTATCCAGTGGGCCATCCTGAGATTATCACCGAGAACTTTGGCGATATCACAGAGTATTTCGGTTTGGTTAAATGTACCGTTCTCCCCACACGTGGTCTTTACCATCCGGTTCTACCGTATCGTGCTCACGGAAAGCTTATGTTCCCGCTGTGCCAAACTTGTGCTGACGGATTGAACCAAGAGCCGTGCAGTCATACAGACCAGGAGCGTGCAATTCAGGGTACTTGGGTCACCAATGAATTAGAGAAAGCGTTGGAGAAGGGTTATCGTCTGGTGACCGTTCACGAAGTATGGCATTTCCCTAGACAGAGCAACGAGCTCTTCAGCGAGTACATCGATACATTCCTGAAGATTAAACAAGAATCCAGTGGTTTCCCCGAGGGTTGCGACACCGATGAGAAAAAGCAGCAATATATCGACGAGTACTATCAACGCGAAGGTATCCTGATGGATCGGAACAAGATCAAGAAAAACCCTGGCCTCCGTGCACTGGCGAAGTTGATATTAAACTCGTTCTGGGGTAAGTGTAATACTTAGTGGTAAAAAAAAAAAAGGGGAAGTAAGTTAAATTTAACACAAGGTTAATACGGTTATCTTTTTTTGTTTGTTTTTGCAGGAAAATTTGCGCAGAGAACCAACATGACCCAAGTAAAACTTATTACAGATCCGCAAGTGTATTTCGACATGTTGACATCCGATGAGATTGAGGTGACGGACGCCTCGTTTGTGAGTGACGATGTTGTAGAGCTACGATATGAGTACAAAGATAACTTCATCCAGCCGAATGCCAAGACCAATGTGGTGATTGCTGCGTTTACAACTGCCCACGCTCGGCTAAAGCTGTACAATACGTTGGAACAACTGGGAGAAAGAGTTCTATATTACGACACGGACTCAGTGATTTACCTAAGTAGACCTGGAGAGCCAGAACCGGAGACCGGTGTTTATTTGGGCGAATTGACGGACGAGCTAGATGGTAGTCACATCACGACTTTCGTTTCTGGAGGTCCTAAAAATTACGCGTATGAAATGAACAATGGTAAAACGTGTTGTAAAATACGAGGTATAACTTTAAATTTCCAAACATTGGAGAAAATTAATTTTAATGTTATGTGTGATGTCGTGTATCTAAATATCATGTGTGATATGAAAAGCACAGGTCCACCGAAAGTTGCTGTAGACATACCGTTCAAAATTACTAGGGACACTCGCACGAAGCAAGTTATCACAAAACAACAACACAAAGATTATAGGATAGTGTACAATAAACGAATAATTGTAGATAATTTCAACACCATTCCGTACGGTTACTAATTTTTGCACATGAGATCTGTAAATAAGTGTAAATAGTTTAGAGATTTTAACTTTGTCTGCTGATAATTTTAACTTTGTGTGCTTGTAAATAGGAAATTTAATAATATATCTTTTATTAACACTACCAGTTGTCTTATTTTGAAGAAAAATCATTGCCAGGTGTGGGATTCGAACCCACGTCTTCTGGGACTTTAAACCCTTAACCATTCGGCCACCCTCGCGCTTACATTCAAGGTTCTATATTTTCTCTTTATAAAAAAATCGGATCATGGGGTTCCTTGAGGGATCAGAAAGGGTATATGCCTTAGGATTCAATCTTAGGATTCAATGATTCAATCTTAGTATTCAATGATTCAATCTTAGGATTCAATGATTCAATCTTAGGATTCAATGATTCAGTCTTAGGATTCAATGATTCAATCTTAGGATTCAATGATTCAATCTTAGGATTCAATGATTCAATCTTAGAATTCAATGATTCAATCTTAGGATTCAATGATTCAATCTTAGGATTCAATGATTCAGTCTTAGGATTCAATGATTCAATCTTAGGATTCAATTATTCAATATTAGGATTCAATGATTCAATCTTAGGATTCAATGATTCAATCTTAGGATTCAATGATTCAATCTTAGGATTCAATGATTCAATGATTCAGTCTTAGGATTCAATGATTCAATCTTAGGATTCAATGATTCAATGATTCAGTCTTAGGATTCAATGATTCAATCTTAGGATTCAATGATTCAATCTTAGGATTCAATGATTCAATCTTAGGATTCAATGATTCAATCTTAGGATTCAATGATTCAATCTTAGGATTCAATGATTCAATCTTAGGATTCAATGATTCAATCTTAGGATTCAATGATTCAGTCTTAGGATTCAATGATTCAATCTTAGGATTCAATGATTCAATCTTAGGATTCAATGATTCAATCTTAGGATTCAATGATTCAATCTTAGGATTCAATGATTCAATCTTAGGATTCAATGATTCAATCTTAGGATTCAATGATTCAATCTTAGGATTCAATGATTCAATCTTAGGATTCAATGATTCAATCTTAGGATTCAATGATTCCTAAGATTGAATCATTGAATCCTAAGACTGAATCATTGAATCCTAAGATTGAATCATTGAATCCTAAGATTGAATCATTGAATCCTAAGATTGAATCATTGAATCCTAAGATTGAATCATTGAATCCTAAGATTGAATCATTGAATCCTAAGACTGAATCATTGAATCATTGAATCCTAAGATTGAATCATTGAATCCTAAGATTGAATCATTGAATCCTAAGATTGAATCATTGAATCCTAAGATTGAATCATTGAATCCTAAGATTGAATCATTGAATCCTAAGATTGAATCATTGAATCCTAAGACTGAATCATTGAATCCTAAGATTGAATCATTGAATCCTAAGATTGAATCATTGAATCCTAAGATTGAATCATTGAATCCTAAGATTGAATCATTGAATCCTAAGATTGAATCATTGAATCCTAAGATTGAATCATTGAATCCTAAGATTGAATCATTGAATCCTAAGACTGAATCATTGAATCATTGAATCCTAAGATTGAATCATTGAATCCTAAGATTGAATCATTGAATCCTAAGATTGAATCATTGAATCCTAAGATTGAATCATTGAATCCTAAGATTGAATCATTGAATCCTAAGATTGAATCATTGAATCCTAAGACTGAATCATTGAATCATTGAATCCTAAGATTGAATCATTGAATCCTAAGATTGAATCATTGAATCCTAAGATTGAATCATTGAATCCTAAGACTGAATCATTGAATCCTAAGATTGAATCATTGAATCCTAAGATTGAGTCATTGAATCCTAAGATTGAATCATTGAATCCTAAGACTGAATCATTGAATCCTAAGACTGAATCATTGAATCCTAAGATTGAATCATTGAATCCTAAGATTGAATCATTGAATCCTAAGATTGAATCATTGAATCCTAAGACTGAATTATTGAATCCTAAGATTGAATCCTAAGGCATATACCCTTTCTGATCCCTCAAGGAACCCCATGATCCGATTTTTTTATAAAGAGAAAATATAGAACCTTGAATGTAAGCGCGAGGGTGGCCGAATGGTTAAGGGTTTAAAGTCCCAGAAGACGTGGGTTCGAATCCCACACCTGGCAATGATTTTTCTTCAAAATAAGACAACTGGTAGTGTTAATAAAAGATATATTATTAAATTTCCTATTTACAAGCACACAAAGTTAAAATTATCAGCAGACAAAGTTAAAATCTCTAAACTATTTACACTTATTTACAGATCTCATGTGCAAAAATTAGTAACCGTACGGAATGGTGTTGAAATTATCTACAATTATTCGTTTATTGTACACTATCCTATAATCTTTGTGTTGTTGTTTTGTGATAACTTGCTTCGTGCGAGTGTCCCTAGTAATTTTGAACGGTATGTCTACAGCAACTTTCGGTGGACCTGTGCTTTTCATATCACACATGATATTTAGATACACGACATCACACATAACATTAAAATTAATTTTCTCCAATGTTTGGAAATTTAAAGTTATACCTCGTATTTTACAACACGTTTTACCATTGTTCATTTCATACGCGTAATTTTTAGGACCTCCAGAAACGAAAGTCGTGATGTGACTACCATCTAGCTCGTCCGTCAATTCGCCCAAATAAACACCGGTCTCCGGTTCTGGCTCTCCAGGTCTACTTAGGTAAATCACTGAGTCCGTGTCGTAATATAGAACTCTTTCTCCCAGTTGTTCCAACGTATTGTACAGCTTTAGCCGAGCGTGGGCAGTTGTAAACGCAGCAATCACCACATTGGTCTTGGCATTCGGCTGGATGAAGTTATCTTTGTACTCATATCGTAGCTCTACAACATCGTCACTCACAAACGAGGCGTCCGTCACCTCAATCTCATCGGATGTCAACATGTCGAAATACACTTGCGGATCTGTAATAAGTTTTACTTGGGTCATGTTGGTTCTCTGCGCAAATTTTCCTGCAAAAACAAACAAAAAAAGATAACCGTATTAACCTTGTGTTAAATTTAACTTACTTCCCCTTTTTTTTTTTACCACTAAGTATTACACTTACCCCAGAACGAGTTTAATATCAACTTCGCCAGTGCACGGAGGCCAGGGTTTTTCTTGATCTTGTTCCGATCCATCAGGATACCTTCGCGTTGATAGTACTCGTCGATATATTGCTGCTTTTTCTCATCGGTGTCGCAACCCTCGGGGAAACCACTGGATTCTTGTTTAATCTTCAGGAATGTATCGATGTACTCGCTGAAGAGCTCGTTGCTCTGTCTAGGGAAATGCCATACTTCGTGAACGGTCACCAGACGATAACCCTTCTCCAACGCTTTCTCTAATTCATTGGTGACCCAAGTACCCTGAATTGCACGCTCCTGGTCTGTATGACTGCACGGCTCTTGGTTCAATCCGTCAGCACAAGTTTGGCACAGCGGGAACATAAGCTTTCCGTGAGCACGATACGGTAGAACCGGATGGTAAAGACCACGTGTGGGGAGAACGGTACATTTAACCAAACCGAAATACTCTGTGATATCGCCAAAGTTCTCGGTGATAATCTCAGGATGGCCCACTGGATACGAACAGTACTTATTCGTCCATGGATACAAACTTGTAAAGTCCACATAATGAATCTGCTCGTCTTGTTGGCATTGATGAAACAACTTCGCCGCGTTCGTCCGCCCTCCGTACAGTCCGTGTCTGGGTTCGAGAGGCTCAGAAATTTCAAAATTATCGAAATACGTTTTCATGTCCGAGTTTGCTTCGAGTTGACGTTTCAAGTCGCACTCCCACATCTCAATCACGTTGTAACCTTGACGTTTTAAAAAACGCGTTTTCTCGAGCGTGCGCTGATGTAAATCTTGCATGGTTTGCTGACTGACGGGGTTAACGGTGTCCCTGGCGTAACAAGAGACGCAACCGTGCCAGAAACACCCATGGAGCTCGTAGACGGTGTTTGACTCTGCATGATATCCATCAACACGGTACTGTCCGATACGTTGCTCGCCAAAATTGCGAGAGTGCCGAATGGAAATATCGTTGCATTGCGCGGTATACGCTAACCATTTTAGGGCAATAACCGGATTGCTTATTATGAGGTCTATAACCATGCGGTGGAATAACGGCAATTGTTTTTTCACGAAGAAAGTTCTTTCGAAAGACTAAGTTGCATGCCGAGGCAATTGTGAGACAATCTTTAAACGGGTCGATATCAGTAACAGAACGAAACAGTTCGCGAAATTCTAGGCAGCAACGTCGAAGGATGTCGACGTCCGAGCGGCAATACTTCAGAATTTCCTCTTGAAAGTCGAAAACGTAGTTATTGGCTCTCTGACTATTATACCACTGGTAAAACTTAGCACGATCATCGGCAGGCATTCCGTCTGGATCATAGAAGCTTGCGTCGGGTATAGGACCTTGATAGTTTTGGTTGGTTTCGGTGTTGAAGTGATGTGGGAAATAGCCCTTGGCAAGTTCGTTCAGGCCAAACGTCTTCGGAAAGTTTGCGAGCTTCATTGGGATAAAGCATAGCGAATCGATAAACTTAATGCCTAATTCTGGAACGTTTAGTGTTAATATCTTTGCACCGTTCATAATAACTTCCGGTACCAAACCATTCTTATGGAGATATTGTAGGATGAAATACCCGTCATATCCCTGGAAATTACGAGCCATCACTAGACTGTTCGAATTGTGGTCTTGAAATAACCATTCACAAAATTCGTCCCGTGTATTTGCACCGCTAAACACCCACTCTTGCCCGCTTTCGTCGTGAACAACGCATAAATTCGGTACGCGTTCGCCGCCTTCTTGCACGCATTCAAAATCGAAGAAAAATAATTGGTTATAACCACCTTCTTCGCCTTCGTCGTCGCTGGCTTCTTCCCCTACGTCCGCCTCATCATCTACTAAGTCATTCGTGTCCGATTGCGCTTCGCGAGTGGTTTTTCTTTTCTTTGCCGGTTGAATATAGCACTGGTGGTCTTCAGGGACCACATACTCTTGACAAACTGTACACCGAACAAGACCGCAGTGATGTCTCTGAGGGTGTTGATTAGCTCGTTTCACCACCTGCTTGCAGTGTTGACACTTTACGACCGATGCACAAATTGAACGCTTTTCGCCCACGGCTTCTTTGTGCCTGTCGAAACACTCTTGGCTCTTGAAAAATCGAGCGCAATCGTTGCAAAATACCCAGCTTGTAATCGGACAGTTTTGCGCGTAGCATAACTTGCACGTATCGCCGCAGAGGTGGTCTTCCACTTTATCGTATCCCTTCTTACACGTATGACAGTACTTCTTACGAGCGAGGAAAGCTGGCATGCTTGTAATTACATCATAGTGGTTATCGTGGGAGTAGAGATAAATACGCTTCGGTGCCTCATGGCCAGAGTAAATAAGTGCATTCAGATGTTCTTTCGAGACAATGTTTATCTGGTAATCGGTCAAATAGACTTGAAACTTTTTCACTTCTTCGATACCGCACTGTCCGAGTGGTACGCCGGCATTTTCATGTAATTCGTGAGCAAGGTCACCCTGTAAAGCTCCCCGACAATTCTTAATGTAAGGGTATCGTTCGTCGTTGTCGACTTTGGCTTTCGCTACGACGATGGCCCGGCTAAGACAGAGATTGTCTTTGTTCTGAATACGGACGATGGCTCTTTTGTTGGTAAGATACTTATCGAGGTTAGCAATCTTTCGCTTTCGTCCCGTTCCACCGCGTGGCATCTCAACATGGATGATATTGACGGTAATCGAATCATCTAACTTAAACGAATCGTTCGATTGAATTACTCTTTCGATTTCGGCCAAGATTCTCTCGACTGTTAATCTCTCACGAGGCATAAATGCTAATGAAATGGGATACTCGAGTTGAGGCGAATGCATAATAAATCTAACTTGGTCATGCATAGCAATACCATCGGTTACGCGATCAAGTAGACTTTCAAACACATGATGTAACTGTCTCAGGATATCAGACAAACCTTGGACTTGTAAATCGCCAAACTGAACACGATAATCAAGGCCCATGGTCTTAAACTTTTTAACGCGTACTTGTTTAACAGATTTTATCGTAAATAACGGAACAGTTTTAGTTCTCTTACTTGGTATTGATTCAGTGCTTGGTTTAGCGGCTCGTTTTCGGCTTCCTTCTCCGGTCTGGATAGATACCTCGGGTAACGACGGTTCACCAGAGACATCAGAAATATCCTCTAGTTCGGCCATAAATGAATCGTCGTTCCAAACCATTCTGAAGGATTCATGCTGCTCGTTCGACCAACCATCCATTAACGAGGGTATCGCCGGTTCGGGGGCCTGACCGCCGGGGATATCGTCCATCTCGGCCAAAAACGAATCATCGTTCCAATCTCGCTTGAAGGATTCGCGTTGCTCGTCCGACCAACCATCCATTAACACCGTAGAAATCCCACAACGTTCGTTCTCCAAATCACGCTCCAAGGCATTCGACAATATAACGATACGTTGAAACAAGGCTGCTTCCTTATGCCTCTCTTCAAAATCAAACAGCCATTCCAGCGCCTCAATTTCCTCGACGGTTGTACAACCTTTGATTATTTCGATAAGATCCATTACTGTCAATGAAACAAAACGTATATTAAACTCTGATAAAATACATAGTAAACGTCGTCAGGCAATATAAAACGAATAAGTGCAAAACATCTTACCTTAAAATCAGACAAAAATATCTTCGAAAATATCTCCCAAGAAAACGCTATATCGCAGACAGTAAACTCCACAGGTAAAAAACTTTAGGAAAAGTAACAACTATACGAAATAACCGAGCTTATATAGCTTAATTATCCTAGTCTTGCCCAATCATGTCACAGGCGTGAGTCATGCGTGAGTCATGCGTGAGTCATGCATGAGTCATGGTGCGTGAGTCACGCTGAATATTAATGAGGCGGCATCCCTTTGTTTACCTATATGGGGGGGTTATCTACTAGCACATGTATACAGTATAGCAATAGTACATAGAGGAAATTATACCAGCTGATTGGTTAACCATCACCGCTCACCGCTGATTGGTTAATCATTGATATTTAATGTGCAAGACTCTTCCCTTAAATTGCACGGTGCTAGACATGTAAGATGCTACAGTACATTTGGGGGCACAATAAAGGTTAGTAGTGAGTGTGTTCACATGCAATGCACCAACAAGAACCTACTTTTAGTTTTACTCCGTCTTATGCCAAAAAATCTTACTTGTCAAGGGAAGACTCTTACAAAATAATGGATTACCCAAGTGAAACAATTGTTTCTGACAAGTTCACTAACCTAGTTTATGCTTATTTGCTCTTGACCCCAATGGATTACACACTTCCACTTCATCAAAATACACAAGAATCTGCAGTGCAGTTGGATCATTACTGAAAAGGGGGTGTTGTTTGAAGCATTCGCTATCACAAAAATCACATATAAGCCCATCTTCTCTGCAATGTGGGTTTTCCACCTGTTAATAAAATAATCATAAATGAAAATAAATTAATATTTTCACAAATAGAGAGTGAGAGTGTTATCTCAATTCTACAGGACGAAGAGGTACTGTTTAATAATGTTTTTAAAATATTTACGTCAAATTTTAATGTCCCATGCCGCGCTTGAGTCGAGCTCAAGGCATGGCGTTCGTGAGGCCATAAAGCATGATGGTATGGTTGAGTTAAAAGTTGCATACCGTATTAAAACCTGGGCATTTCCATTCCTTTGCGTTATACTCAATTTTCATATATATATATATAAGCAATGTTAGGGACTGTGGAAGAGTCAGAATTGGCATATTGTGCTCAGCGAGCAATTGCATGATTTGTATTGTGTGATACATATATGTCAAGCTTGCGGCTGATGCTGCGGCAGCTCCCAGCGGTGTGACAGCGGTGTGTGAGAAAATGTATTTTCTTTCCTTTACCAGTTTGATACAGTTGAAATTCTGGAACACACATCTGACGAACTACTCAAGACATGTGGAATGAAAGGAGGCCAAGTTGCTCTTATCAGAAGAGCACTGAAAACCATGAATCATGAAGAGATTGAAGTTGTGGTGAGAATCTTTCATCTTTTAGTACTGTTTTTAATAGTTGTATATTATGCAGGGAATTTCTTTTTAATTATTAGGACTGGTATAATGTCAATCTTGTACCCCAACATGTCCTCTCACTTGAGTATCATGATAATCATCATTTCTTCACACAGTCGAATATGATAATTATCATGATACTCAAGTGAGATTCTGTCCCACATGCGGGATGTTAAACTAAATTGCATATAACAAAAGAACCATCAGGGGTGTTGTGGTCGGGGTCTGAGAGGTGGGACTTTTTTCTGGAGGGTTGTGGTTAGGGTTAGGTCCAACGGGGGGTTGTGGTTAGGGTTAGGGTTGTCAGGGTGGTTAGGGTTAGGGTCAGGTTTAGAGGTGGGGGTTGAGTTGGGGGTAGGGAATTCTTTTTTTAAAATGATGATTATTGTTAATTCAACGACATCTCACAAATGACGATAATCATCATTTCGAAATGAGAGGATATGCTGTGTACCCAGTGCTCTAGGAGTTTATTAGTATTTTCCACATGGGCCACTCATGAGTACAAGATTTGTGTGATGCTTGAAATCCGGACCTACTGCAGTATTTACTCTGTATTAGTCCCATTTGAGTTCAAACATGTTTAAATAATTTTATAGCTAACAACTGTTAAAGAGCCTTTGTGTACATCATCTTCTGTATCTGCACCATCTATTGTGTATACAGCATCTACACCAAGCTGTATTAGTCCCGTTTGAGTTCAAATATGTTTAAATAATTTTATAGCCAACAACTGTTAAAGAGCCTTTGTGTACATCATCTTCTGTATCTACACCATCTACTGTGTATACACCATCTACACCAAGGTCGAGGACACCTTCCATGATAGGTGATGATGACTCTGACGAAGGTCCAGATTTCTCTCAAAATCTGTCAAGAAAGTTAAGCAACTTGAAGTCACTACTAGATTCACCGAGTACACCTGGTGGCACGTCTGGAGATATGTCATCGTCAGACTCATTGCAATCCTCGCCTGGGTTCGCGATTAAAGAAACCAAGAGTTCTCAAAACAAGAACTGGATAAAGCATTTCAAGCTTCCAGATACTGTAAGTTTTAAGTATATATTTTTGTGTGTGGACTTTCAGAGACAAATCATGTATCACTTTCTCGGAACTTCTTTGTTGGATGAACTAAGGTATGAAGGAAGTGAGAAACAGAGTTTTCCTAGCAATCGTACTCATTTTTTGTCTTTATTACTTACAGTTCTCTCCAAAAGTTAATAAAGCTCTCAAAGCTGGAAAGTTATTTGGAAATCAGCGAGATGAATTCACAAGAGATGTTTGTAATTCGATGAAGATGCATTCATTGTTCCCAAACAGAGAGGAAAAACAACGTGTGGCATCCATGATAATTGACAGATATCCCTTCTTAACTGATTCCCTAGGTGGTGGTACTGTAAGTTGCATCATTTATAATAGAATATATTCTATGTATCTATCTGTTGGCTTGTGTTTACTAATTTTGTGCTCTTTTTCTTATTTTACAGATATTAAGAGCACAGTTACAGCATTGGTGCTTCAATCGTGTTTAAAAGAGAGGGCCACTTCAAAAGACCTCTTCTTCATGTTGTGCACAGTAAGTATATTTGTCATGACTCGTGTTTCAAAAAAAATATTGACGGTGTGCACTCCACGTTAACTCGGTGCATAGGCATGACCATAGGTGTAGATTTTACTAAATTAAGGGGCTAAGGTTTGATTATTTAGCAATTAGATTATTCGCTCTCAATTTCTATGATGTGATAGTTGATCACATCATAGAAAATTGAGTGTGAATAATCCAATTGTTTTAGTTAAAACCAGTAAGAAGACAACATTTCAAAAAGTCTTTACTGTTCATTTGTGCTCAATGTCTATTTGTCTCAACGAAGAGATGGTTTGTCGCTCTAGCTATCTCATTGACAATTAGATAACGAGTAGCGTAGCCAATCAACATTTGCATTAGAACTTGACAACACTTAAAATTACTAAATATATATATATATATATATATATATATATATATATATATATATATATATATATATATATATATATATATATATAGACTAATGTGAAAATGAATACTTTTAGGATGACGACTCCATTGATGAAGAAGTGAAGAAATCAATCTATCCTCGAATCTTGGCATCAGGTGACCTTGCATCCTTGGACCCATTGTACATTGCTGCCGAGGGGCAAATTTACTTGAGTTTTGCTGGTAAAAATATTCCAGTGGCTATGGTGGTGGCCATACTTATTGCCACATACTATGTTCTGAATATGGAATATACTCCAGGTGTTTCGAGTGTTTATGCATTTCTAGAAGCTGTCACCTTGAACCGCCCTGCTGACGCCAAGAAGAAAATTTCTGTACAAAAACTTTTAAGTGAGCTTGGACTCCGAAATTAATCGCAATAATTACTTAGTTCATATAAATTCATGCATGTTAAAGGTATTTCTTGTCAACGAGTAATTTATAATAATAATCAATTATGAACCTAAGATATTTCTCTTTTGTGTGTATCTTAATGTGCCTGGTTGAAAGTGTTAAATCAACTCCTTAAAACTGGTGTTATTTTAGCACCAGAAGAGGTGTTGCTTTGGCACTGTCAATCAAGTGTTATTTTAACGCTACACTATAAGTGTTAAATCAACTCTTAAAACTAGTGTCACGTTAGCACTTAAAAGTGGTGTTACTTTAACACTATAAACAGGTGTTAAACTAACCCCCAAAACTAGTGCTAATGTAACACTAAAAATAGGTGTTGTTTTAACACCATATCCAGTGTTATATTAACACTATCAATAGTGGTGTTAAAATAGCACCAAAAAGTAGTGTCATTTTTTACCTAATTTTTTAACACCACTTTTTGGTGTTATTTTAACACCCTAAAATTAACAGTGTAAATAGAAGATTTTCGGAGGTAATCTTTGTGAAAATCGAAGAAATAGATCTGCTGTAATGGGAAGTCGGGACTGGTGGAAAAGAGTCGATTCAACATCTCAACGTATAATGTATCATTATAGATCATAAATCTCTGGGCAAACTCAACGATTGCTTTGGTCAACCAATTTACGATGATAACTACTAGAACCTACGAATTTGATAATTAATGATGATGTGAAAGTGCCTGAATTATCAAAGAGATATGTCTGGAGCATTCTGAGAAAACTCAAAAGAACAGCTTTGGGACCTGACACCATTCCTTTTTGGGTCTGGAAGGACCACGTAGAATTATTAGAATTATTAACTCTAGTTGTTGCCAAGATATGGAATCTGTCTCTTAGTGCTTGTATACCTGGCCACAATCCTGGAAAAGAGGAAATATTAATCCTCTACCAAAACTTGATATCCCAAGGAAGAACAAAATTACCGCGGTATTAACATTACTCCAGTCATTACTAGAGCTTTTGAAGGGCTGTGTATTCCACCCATGCTAAGAACCATATTGAAGAAAACTTATAACTTTTTACAGCACGACTTTTTGCGACGGACTTTAGTAAGGCATTTTACTCTGTTAAGCATAATCTTTTATCTAACAAGCTTATACAATTACCTTTAAACTCATATATCATTAACTGGTATCTTGGCTTTCTCAAAGATAGGCAACAGCGCATTGTTCATAGTAATTCTGTGACTGGAAGGCTGTTCAAGTATGCCGGGCCTTGTTAAATTTTATTCAGCGTAAAGACGTATTTTGTATCCTGCCAACCGGTTATGGGAAGAGTTTAATATTCCAAATAGCACCGAGTGTGGCACAACGATTTGGGAAAAGCCACAATTTCCCAGAGAAACCCATCTTAATAGTCATTTGCCCATTGAACTCTTTGATTGACTCTCACGTCCGCGAACTAAGAAAGCGTGGATTCCGTGTTACCTCACTGTCAACCGAAGAGGATGAGAAAGCAATACTAGATGGAGAGTTTACGTTCGTATTTTGTAACACCGAGTCCATCATTCGAAATGAGAAATGGCGAGAAATGGTGTCATCGGAAGTTTACCAGACAAGTTTGCTTGGCTTTGTTACAGATGAAGTTCACGTCGTCCCAAAGTGGTGAGTTTAATAATTTTAATACAAATTTTCTTGTGTCTGTGGCAGGCAATAATATAAGTGTACAATGTACATCCGATATAAAGTTGGATGTTTAATTCTTGCTTCAAATTGAGCCATTATAAACACTTTTGTACGTGGCTCTGTGAATGGTGATTCCTTTCTATTCACCACTCAAGTGGATAATTCATATTTGCAGTATAATTCCCATACAAGGCATGACAAAGTGGTTCATGTCAACTGCAATTCATCACCCAATATAGGTCAATGCCTTGTATGGGAATTGTACTGCAAATATGTATACAATACATTACAACAGAACTTCATGTTTTATTTTATATACTTCTTTGCTGAATTGAGACAACCTCTGCTGATATGTGAGCTACAGTAGGAATATCAATTATACTGTAAAGTACTTGTTCAACAACAACTTTATTTAACCCTTTAAAGGATATACTATTTACATTCTTTATATTAATATAATTTATTTGTTTTGGTATCTGAAGAAACCCTTGTTGATATAATAGAGATATTGTTCTTCTTATCATATTATAGGGGACTTGGAAAAGGAGAAAGAGCAGCTTTTCGAGAGTGCTTTTCACGTCTAGCCGAACTTAGGTCACTTGGTCCTCAAAGGCCAGTCACACCAGTATTGGCCCTCACTGCTACTGCCACGAAGAAGATTCAAGAAACCGTACTCCAAACCTTATCATTCAGGCAAGGATATGCCCTAATCGAGCAAACACCAAATAGAACAAATATTTATTTGTCCAAGGCACGAATTGGCAAGAATTTCAAATCAGCCTTTCAGTTTCTACTTGATAAACTTAAAAAGGAAAAACAAAACATGGAGAGAACTATTGTGTACTGTAGATCAATAAAGCAGTGTGCATCTCTGTATTCATGGTTCAGATTTGAACTTGGTTCTGACTCTTATCCCAATGGTATGGAGCACAAATCTAAAAATTGTTTGTTTGGAATGTTTCACCATTGCACAAGTGAAATAATCAAGACTCAAGTTCTGGAGTCTCTACATTTACCATCAGGGATTTGTAGACTTGTATTTGCCACCAATGCATTAGGAATGGGTGTGAACTTCAAGGACATACGTTTGATCATGCATTTAGGCCCCCCCCCCCCCCGCAACATTGATGACTACATTCAAGAAATTGGAAGGGCTGGACGAGATGGGTTACCATCAAAAGCAGTATTGTTTTATAATGGCATTTTACTTAAAGGAGTGGATGATAAAGTGCGGGCATTTTGTTCTGATGACTCAAATGTTTGCTTGAGAAGAATACTTCTGCAGGATTTTGATCCAAACCCTGTCCAACCAGACATCAATCATTTGTGCTGTTTGCATTGTCATAAGCATTGTCTTTGTGCTGGGGACTGTTGCATTGAGGAAATAGTCAACTATCACGAAACAGCTCAGGTGGATAGTGACAATTCCATTACTCTGAAAGAAAGGATTGTTTCAAGAGAAGATAAACAAGTGCTGAAGGAAATTCTGACTGAGTATCAATCCCAACTTACTGGAAATTGCAACTACTATTTGCATGCACAGTATTCTACAGGTTTCTCAAACAAACTGGTTGAACTTGTTGTCCAGCAAGCAAAGTATGTTTTTAGCATAGACTACATAATGGCACACTTACCTGTATTCAATCGTCAACATGCAGTGGAGATATTAAACATTTTTAATGAGTTATTTGATGACATTGATGAAAGTGATCTCGAGGCTGTTGACACTGGCTCAAATAGTTGCTCAACAACTGAACTGACAGAAAGTGAGTTTCTGCCTTATTTCTTCGTTGACATAAGTGATTCAGATGAAGAGTCTTCAGATTGAATAAGAACTGGGAAAGCATCATTGAAGACTGTTTCTTGTTTTATAAGTACACATATATGTACAGCATATGAAAAATATTCCCTCCATCATGTTCACTGGTTTAATTTAATCCGTAGGGGGCTGATTTTATTTTTGCCTTGAAGAGGAAGTCATGCTCTTCAAATGGACATATGCATTGTGGCTCTAGCTTGCATACTTCTGCTACAGGAGCCCAAGTATCTGTAGGGTCAAATTTGACCCTATCCGCACCTTAAGGGTTAAAGATATGATGCACAATAAGTGGTTTATTGGGGCATTTTATACCATTACAGTATGTATTAATTTTTCTTTCACCACATTAGTATGCAAACTATATACAATATAACTCAGAATATCAAACTTTATCGTGAAAATATGGTAAAACTTACATTGACATACCGTAAGGTACGATTTTGCACAAGCCAAGTTTATATATAATTACTAGTGGCACTGAGCTTCTTTTTGTGCTCATTAATCCAGTCACTAAGGTTTTTGAAATTTACATTACTTAGTACATTGCGATCAAACTTGGGAAACTTGTCATACTCCCTGCCTTCTGTGAAACAGAACACTTTTCCTTTCATGTAGAACTGATTGACGAGTTCTTTAAAGTCAGACTCACGCTTTGCAATTACATGATGACCAGATGGTGGATGTCTGCCCATTTCATCATCTGCAAACCGAAGCATCTTTTCAATAAACATCAGTGAATGACTGGCACGTGCTGCAGTTAGTTCGTTAAGATTAGGACCAAGGTTTCTTAATATCTCCTTCAGTATGTGATTTAGATGCTCTAGCCTGAGATCAAGGGATATGTTTTTTCCCTTTTGTCCATTCACATTAACAGTTCTATTCCACATCAGACGATGTGCTTCACGCGGTGTACAGAGTGCATATATGTTAGCCTGTAGCTGTAAACCTGCAAATGCATACTTACTGTGGTGGTATGCCTTGAACAACAATGTCATGTACTTCCAGCACCTTATAATCCGCTGTCCATCCCCCTCTCTGACTGCATCATCGAAATTCCGTACGAACAAGCCCATGCTAAGTCTCACACAGGCATAATTATAGATGTAATCAGACTTGTCAGTACTCTTACTCTTTTCGGTTTCTTGACTCAGATCAGTTGAAGGTGGATCTATGTGAATGTAGCCATGCTTCTTTTTCTCATGATTTTCTCTTGCTTTCTTGTAATGATATTCCTTGTTACAAACTCTGCAGTTGTAAATATTTCTGGGCTGGTGGACTCTGCTGTCGCACCCCTTCTACCATATTGTGGAAAATTTCAGACTCTGTGTTCATTACATACTTTGATACCATACTTTTGACATGCCAATGATACCATAACCGCTTTGAATCATCATCACCATTCAATACATTTGGAGGAACAACCTCATCCACTGCCATATTGAGAGAGCTCATGCTAAAATATGTCATAGCACAAGCAGTTACAATGGCATTGGTTTCCATGTTAATAAAGTTTTTACACTGATTTAAATTGTCAAGTGCATTAGTAGTTCTAGCATTGCTGTTGTTGATAACATTCATGTTGGAACACATTGTAGCCACATCAACAACAGATGAGTTCCCTTTAAACAGTACGTCATATAGGATCTATTGAAGAAGAATATTTAATATTACTGTATATAGTTAGAAAATAAATCGATATACGGTACTGCAGTTGAAATATAAATACCATCCCACTTTGGGATTGGGAGCTGGTGAGGGAGGATTATGAGCCCCTTATTTTCACCAGCTTCCAATCTCTTTTTGTACTGTCCTGCTTGGCCAAAAGGAAGATCTTAGCCAAAACATTGCGCCGAACAGCTGACAGTCCACAGTTTGGGAAGCCACGTATTTGTCTGCGGAGGAGGCTACAATTATGTATATTTTAAATATATTTGTTGAGGTGAAAGATCAAATTTATTTACTTACAATGTTACCCCAACATGGATAAAATATGGTTAATTGTATTTATACAATACTTTGAAAAACCAACCTGATACACCAGTCCAGAAGCATGCCAGTCTTCAACTTTGGGCATTATACCTTCCAATCTCTCAACGTCATTATCTCCATCACTACGTGCCAGTTTTGCATTACGACTTCTCTCTTCAGTTAATTGATCCCCTCCAAAAAATATTGGATCTTGAATAGTGACAGGATTATTGTGAGGATCATCATAATTGATATCAACATTAGGCTGAACAGGAACATAACTCGACTGTATATGATCTAGAATGTCTATCATCTGATCCGTGGAGTTTTCATTCTTGAACAACAATCCGAGAGGGTTCTACACAATTTAATAGCAATATAATTGTAAATCACAATGTTAACTTATACTGTACCTTGTGAATACAAAATGTATTCTTGTAGACACTAAAGAACAACAGTCATGTATTGTATAAATATTATACATGCATTATCTGACTGTTCTGATTGTGCCTCAATTTCTGGGTGTGGCAGTCAGCTTTTTATATATTTTAATTATACAGTATATGTAATTATATAATTAAAATTTATCTGACTGTCCCAATCTGGGAATTGAGCCCAAGGTCTGTAACTTAATCCACCAGATTACTGTAATATCAACGATAAACTTCAGAAAATAATCCCCTTAATACAATCTCCCCCCCCCCCCCCCCCCATGTAAGCCCCTAATATCTTAGATGCTTAAATCTTTCAAATAATAGGCCTGCCCGTTGCCTCCCTCACCCTCCAAAAAAATAGCTAATGATAAAAACAATATTAACGCACATGTACCTCTTCTGATTGTGTTTTCATCAATTCAGCATACACATGTGGAATATGCTTAACCACAAATTTCTTGAACAGTCTGAAAGCAGGTATGTTGTCAACAATCACTCTTTCACACAAGACAACAAATTCATTTATTAATTTGTCATTGTCATTGGTAGATGGAAGAAAGTCAATATTGCTGACATCCTTAATAGGTCGCTGAGGCTTTCTATTTGAAAGATGTGAACCATTAACACGATCTTTCACTGCATTCAAGTTGAACCAGTGAATACTCCTGTTTTGATTTTTTGAACCCATGTGCCTCGCCTTGACAAATATGTCAACATTATCACCAATTATTTGATACAAGGATGTAAAAGACATCTCCTCTATCAATTTGGAAATTGCCATTCTGTATGTAACATTAAGACTCTGTGCATATTCTGCTATTTTCTGTACCAATTCTTGAAATAGCTTATCGTCAAATACTTCCCCACACAGAACCTTCACAACAGTCTTTAAGTGAGTAAAGTCTACAGATCCAGTTTGTTCCAATGAATTAATCCCTTTCTGCACCATGTTTACCATGTGTTGTTTCCTTCCATTCTCTTCTGTCTCTTTTTTCCACTGAAGAACACCTTCATCATGACCATTACACATGCTGTCAATTTTTCTTAATACACTCTTGTGTGAGACAGTCAGTCCCATTTTATGCATCCTATCATAGCACTAAATGAAATAAATAGAACTCTAAGTAATAAAACTTGGTTTTCACTATATGCAGGCTTGGACTTGGATTGTGCTATCTTGTACCAGAACAATAGCTGGCCATTATTCAGTGGCATAATCGGTCATTGTTTTGGCACAAGATGGAACAATAACCAGTCCAAGCCTGACTATATTGGTACTCTATAAGATACTGCAAGGCATAATTGTCTTTTTGGAAGACTATTCAGTAATTATGCACTGCCATTGGTTGCCTCAGGAGGGATTTTGGACAAAAAACACATGATTTAAGCCTGGTTCTCACTTGTCGTAAGAATCGCAGCAATGTTATGCTACTGGCCGATGTCACTGCGTGATTTGCATATATACAGCAATCAAGACACAATAAAATATTACTCTATTATTCTATTGTTCTATTGTGTCTTGACTGCTGTATATATGCAAATCAAACAGTCTAGACTGACAGCACTCTATGCCATCGGCCATGATAACACTGCTGCAATTCTTACGACAAGTGTGAACTAGGCTTTAACAGCTACACTTGGTCACTCTGGGTTGAGAATTTCACAATGTTATGCAACCCTCTTATTCTATATCTTGACTGTGTCAACTAGTTGGTCATCTAATGGATGAGAAATTTGCCTGTCCCATGGTGGGGATTTTGGCTGTGGGTATACCCAATCTCCCCATGGCCATAAATAAACCAAGCACACCCAATTCTTCCAACTACCAAAAGTACTTTATAGGCAGTGCATCCAGGGGAACCCAACAGAGAAATTACAAATATGACATAATAAAAACAGACTGAACATTTTTAAGAGCAAAAACATAATACTATACAGTTTAGACATTACTGGGCAACTTTATTGGATTGAATGGAATAATTGCATTAACCTGATTTCATTGCAGGAAAAATGTACTCATGTCTAAACTAAACAATACGCTTAGTTCATTTCCTGGTTCAAGATTTTTTTTTGGTGTTTGATGTAATACCTATTACCTCCGTTTTGGTACCTCCATTCCACAGCATTACCCCAATTCGAGCAGACATTTGTTGATTTCTGTACTTCAGGAGCACGGAAGAGGCCACAGAAAGAGCTTGATGAGGCCTTTTACTTGTCTTTACATTTCCCTCTTTCAACAATTTCTCTTTCTCAGGGGAGACAGCACACGACCTGAGACAACGATACAGTACTGGGCATCTCTCTTGCAACTCTAGTTCATGCCTTTTCGCTTTGGTACCTCCATTCCACAGCATTACCCCAATTCGAGCAGACATTTGTTGATTTCTGTACCTCAGGAGCACGGAAGAGGCCACAGAAAGAGCTTGATGAGGCCTTTTACTTGTCTTTACATTTCCCTCTTTCAACAATTTCTCTTTCTCAGGGGAGACAGCACACGACCTGAGACAACGATACAGTACTGGGCATCTCTCTTGCAACTCTAGTTCATGCCTTTCCGCTGAAAATGTTTGCAGGTTATCTGGGGAAATTTTCCTTAGCAGGGAAGGCGTAGTCGTTCTACAAATCTCAACCGTTTCGTTATTAATTTCCTCGTGAAATTTCTTTAAAAGCATCTCCTTAAAATCTTGTCTTTTCCAAATGGCGTTTACCACAGTAGGATATTTCCCAACTGTTAAGTTCACAATTATTTATTTAATTCCCAAGTCGTAGATTACTTTTTTCTTAAAGTGATTTAGCCACTGTATGAAAACCTGCACGGAAAAATATTAGTTTAATTACTAACATGTGTATGTCATCTATAAGTCTAAAATTCAAATTCATAAATCGTCAACAAGTGCTAATAATTTACCTCAACTTTCGTAGTGGGATTGTCTTCTTCATGTTGGAGAAGATTTTCGGCTGTAAATACAACGGTGTTGTTGACCTGGACTTTTCCGCTCACTTCTTTCAAATTACCACCGTAAACATTATCTGCAATCAGGAGAGACCGCCTTGCTGGCGGTCTACAGGTTGTTTCCAATTTGCTGTTTATGTCCTTTAACGGGGAAGACGTGCGTACTCTCTTTGTTGTTCCATTCGAAGCAGCATTTAAAGGTGGTGAATCCCAACACCTCTTCTCACGGATTCGAATGCTTTCATTTTCCGAACAAGCCGTAACAAAAACGTCCAGCTCTTTCTGAAACTTCTCAAATTTTTCGATCTTTCTAAAACATCCTTGACAAAGTGCAGAGGACAAGTAGCTCTCTTCAATAACGTTGCGCTGCAGCAGTCTTGACAGCCGACGCTGCAAGTCGTGCTTTGCTGAAAATATGTTGTAATAGCCACGACCAGCAATCTTGAAATTCATGCCACACAATCTACAAATCTCTTTCAGGTTAAGGATTTCCAAAGGATAAGTCTTTCTTGGAGTATGCTTTGAAGAAGTAGAAGACATAAACAAAGCTATTTGTCTTTTATCATCGGCGTAAACACATTTTATTGTCACTGAGCCTGAGAACAGTTACGTTTGAGTTTTGACTCCTTTCTCACGCTAAAGAAGCGGGAAAACCCCCACATGCGCCGGGGTCAATGACAATGATTGGCTAATATTTTTAGAATATGACACCTATACATTCTTTGCATTCCTTGTCGAAACCAAGATTCGCATTCAAATTCACCAGAGGTTTTTTCTCCGCGTTTTTTTCGCCTCGCGCCTCCTGCGTTTTTTTTCGCCTCGCGCCTTCTGTTTTTGCCCGCTTTTTTTTCGCCTCGCACCAAATATGGCCGATAGCTTTATAGTGATCAGTTCTCCAAACCTCCAAATTTTTGGCGGACAACCTCCAAAACCTCTGGGCCAGGGTACGGGATCTTTCAAGTCATTGGGAAATATTTTTCCTTCTTCTAATAACTCGATGACCTCTCCTATCATGCCAGCTAGTTCACAGTCTGCTTTGATAGCCGACGGATTTTGATGTCCACCTCCGTCTGGCCCGTCTCACTAGAACTTCCACGATCGCACGAGCTTTCGCTATCAGATGAACTATTAAAAGTTTCCTCATAGCCTGGAGAAGTTTCCATGACAATTATTTCTTCGAAATCGGCAATCTTTTTTTCACTTTTGTTGGCTATCGTTTGAACAGGTTTGTGATGTATGCTCGTCATCAGATTCAGTAAAATGGCGTTTAACACTCGACGAACTGGGATGACGGACTGAAAAATCACTTTTCCTATCATCTGGTAATGTTGTTTCAGTATCCTCAGGCTCGGGCAGTTCAGTTCTAAGTAATAATTCTGCATCGCCAACATCGGATTGCTCATCAGCCTCGGTCTCAAATGGATTCTTTGACTTTGGCGCACCGTCTCCATGTCTTGAGGAATCTGAATTGGGCTGAATAACTGACAAATCACTTTTCCCATCATCTTGTAAAGCCATGTGGGAAAATCCCACATTAATTAAATCAAACATTTTTACAACTGGGAAACTTTGAACTGTGACTAAAAGTCATTTTTACCGACAACCAATTTTAATGTAGACGAACAGTTTACCGATAGCCGACAGGTTTATTTATCACAAGGTTTTCAAACTTCCAGTTTAACCGATCGGTTTTACCGACGGCTCTAGTCATTACCGACCGACTCCGCGTTTTACCGACTAGTTCAGTAAAAAGTGATTTCCACATGCGGTGAGCGTTGTACAAACCCCTTGTACTTGGGGTATATCGTGGTTCTTAGAGGCCAAAGTTATAATGTTATTAGTGTCAGGCCATTGAGCCATTCTAAATTTTGAAAAGAAGGTCGTTTAGTTGGTTGTAACTTAAGCTAACTTGTAAAAATACCCACCTGTAAAGAATAAGAGAAATAGGCGCGCGCAGGCGTGTAGGCGTATTATGGCCCATACAATATCGCATTCACCTTCCCTTTCAGCTTTAATGAAGCTTCCTTTCTCGTCAGGATCCCCGATAACGCTTTGAATTTCCCACACGCACAACGCATCCTAACCAAGTGACAAGTGAGTTACGTAAATTGAGGCGTGATTGTTTTAAACATCGCCTTAAGGAGCATAGTGGAAATCCTAAACGGTTCTGGAAGAGCTTAAATGTCGCTCTTCCAGGAGAGAAGAAAGCCAATAACATTCACAAACTTTTGATTGATGGCAGAGATATCATCGAGCCGAAGATGATAGCAAACGAGCTCAACTCATATTTTGCAGGTATTGTTGACTCTGTTCTGAAAAATGCGCATCCCAACAAACTTCCTTATACGGCGAGGGCGACATATCATTTGATTGAGTCTTCATTTGTATTTAAGAATGTGTCTAATGAAGATGTCTATAAAGCCTTGAGCTCATTAAATACAGCTTAGGCGACTGGAGCAGACGGTATCCCATAGCCCCGAGTGTTGCGTATCTATTTAACGAGTCTTGGAATATTGGTGCTTTTCTATCTGTCTGGAAGACTACTCGTGTGTTTCCGCATAAAGGAGACAGAGAAATTCGTGATAATCAACGCGCAGTTGCAGGAGGCTATATGTAAAAACAGGACCCATGACCCGGAGCGGGGACCCGAGGACCCATGTAAAACCAGGACCCATGTCAAGTTGGGCGCGGGGTTAAGAAAATATTAGATTTTGTGGCGGACGGGGGATGATATTGTACTATTGTGCGTGCAAAGGGTTGTATTACAAACTATGTTACCTATGGTTTGTTATATGATCGCGGCGATTGATTTTATGGGCGTAAAGGTAGAATAAAAATAAGAGTCCAGCTCAAAATTTTAAATGAAGAGCCATAAACACATGACTAAACAATATAAATCCACGTTTCGTTACTTAACCAGTAACATCTTCAGAGCTAGCAAATGAAAGAATTATACAAATGGGTAACCACAGAAATATTTCTTGCTCTATATATAGTCTATATTATAAAAAGGATATGATTTAGAAGTCCGTTCAGCAAATAGCTCGAAATAGACCATTTGCACAAGGCCGATCTGACGGGACAACTTCAAAGTTCAGCGCAGCGGATTATTAAAGAAAATATCATTGTTTGGAAGCATTTTTTCCTCCACCAAGGGAATAAGGGCAAAGGGTTTTACTCTATATTGTAGTCGTGTTGCTTGGCGTGGGAAACTCCCATATTTGCGGCTATATTCTCAGACCTCAGTGATTCGCGGACTGCGTGGCTGTCTATGAGTATGTTTTTTTATCTTTAGTTAGCGGTGTTTTCTCGATTTCAATGAGTTTCTCAATGTTTGATTTCACTCGATCCTGCATGCTCAAATACGTCGTGTGGTATATACGGTCCCCATTCTTAACAAAACACAATAAACTGGCGGATATCACAGCTGTCGACCTGTTCAATAAAACAGGCACCGTTCATATGAGACGGCAAACCCGGTTACCGGGTTGATTTTATGTCACGAAAATCTTACTTCGACTATATTTGAGAAATGCAGAATGACATAACGAAGGAAAGTCGCTTTCGTTTTCCTGTAAGCATAGCACGCAAGATATTCCAATTGTTTCTTGCAGTCAAAGACAGATTTTCGTGACATAAAACCAGCCGGCTATCTTCGTCTCATTTGAAAAGCCCCCTCTAATCGCATGTGACAGCTTCTGCTTTAACTCCAACACGAACACTGAAAGTACAGAAAGGAAAGAATGTGATGGACGATGTAATTAGCAATCATTAAGATCGCGTTATTTAGAGGGGTTTACCTGCAAGGTGCGACATTCTGTTTTCCGTCTTGTGACTGAAGTTTTCAATAGAGGCGTTCTTGTTGTTTAACAAGTATTTTTTCTGGATTTGGTATACTATATAATTTGTTCTTAAAATGTCACGAAAGTTGTATTCAGAAACTGTTAAAGGTTCAACAAGTGATTCTGTACCGCTAAACTTCAACTGGATGGCCGCGTATCAGCTTGAAGACGAGAAAAGTGCATTGGAAAAGGCAATAAATCTGAGCAAGGTAAATTAGTATTAAAATGTTGAAATTTAGAAGATTTAGAATGTCCTCAATTCTCAAACACTATATTAGAAAGCTTTTACTGAATCTCTGCGCGATTTCTTTCACAAAGCTATGATAGAGCACTGCCCGCAGTTGTGGTTGTTCGTTGCAAGACAGTTTTTGTTAATAGCGAAGCGCACAGATGACGTCAAATTCATATTTGTCAGAGTTTATAATTTATTCTTGCATTTCCAACAAAAGAAAATGGTTCATTAGAAATCCCTCGAGATTAAATTTTGGTTTGTTTGTCTGAGTTTTTGTATATAAATAGCATTTGTGCGCTTCGCTATTGTTGGGAACAACCTTTAGATTTGTTACTTTTTCAAAAAAAAAAATAAATTAGACGTTGCCGTTGGTTGTTTGCTGCCAATATGACTATAAGGAAGGGACTTCTTTTACGCCGTATGTAAAGAAAAGTGGAACGGTGGTTCAGAGATAGAAATGCAAGAGGATAAAATGAACCTCAAAAGATCTCACCAGAGGAAGTTTTATTATTTTATATCTACGTCATTTTTCTTTTGCAAACTAATTGTCGTATTTTTGCTCAGAAAAAAAACCCGCCCTTAATTGTAATGCTCATTTTGAATACTGATTGTAGCCTAAAGTAAGAACGAATGTTCTTCATTCTGCTGCTCAGACTGCGCAATTTGACTCCGCTTGTTCGCCTCGTTCATTTCTATGAGACCGAAAAACTGTAATAAAACAGCGTATAAAAAATAGCATAATAATAAAATAATAATAAATATAATAAAAATATCAAATCTTTTTCGCCAAATTGGCTTGTCATGTTAATCCCTCTTCAGTTCTGTTCGTTTCCTGTTGTTTTTGCCAATTTTCCTTAGACAAGTAATAATATAAATATAACAGTTAATTATCGATCAAAAATAAAATATACAAGCCTAAAAAGTTTTAAAGTTTTACGTTTTAAGGTTGGCTCAACGTACACAAAACTGCCAGAGATACCAACTTTGCCACATTTCCCTTTTCTGCAGAAATTTAAATTAGATTACTATGTTAAATTAGATTACAATTTTAAATTAGATTACTATATGAAATGCTGTATATTATGAAATAAAAATATCACGAAAGTCAATTCCCGGATAAAGAACACCTCCCCCCTCAAATAAAAAAAAAGAAAAAGAAAGAAAGTAAATGCATGTACGTCCTTGTCCGTAAGCTACATAAATATATCGATATATCGGCAAATTCAAAACAGGAAGTTTAGCAATAATAAACAGGAAGTTCATCAAATGAATTGATCAATTTGAACAAACGAATTGCACAATTATTTTAGGAACGCTTCTATTGCCACGACAGTAAGTTGGCTTAATGATTGCACTATAATAGTAATTATCGTAATAATTAATAGTTAATATTAAGTTACAATGAATAATGTATAATGATAATAACGATAATAACAACTTTTTTTTATCAATATTACTATTGTCAATAGTAACTATTATTAACAATAGTGTTATTTCTGGCATTCGGTAGATTCAGGGCATATCATAGTTAATAATTAATAAAAATTCATTTCATAATTAATAAAAATTCATTCCCTAGTGGAATTGGTTACCGACTGATTTAACTGTTCTTTTTTCTTTTTAATTTTAGAATACAACGCCAAGTGTGGTTGACATAACATATTCTCCAACAGAAAAGGAAGCCTTGGCAATCGTGAGTACTGGTATATAACAACAACAAATAATCCCTACACATGCAACAACCCCTCGCGTCCGCTTCAAGTTTGATTCCAAATTTTTAACTTGCTTTGTGTAGCAAAATATTACATTTTTTTCATAACAATTTTTCTTTGTAACATTCACTGTTGACTTTAACAAATTTTACATAAATGTAGGTTACATGTAAACACTAGCTCTGCTTGAAGTAAAAGCATCAAATTTGGAAAACACCTGGATATTGAAACGATAACTCGAACCAAGTGAACATTTGCTCGTGAAATATAGGTCAAAGTGAAGAAAACCTTGTCGCAAATGCTTAACTTTATTTACATATTTTGGCTCCGCAAAATGACTGACAGTTATTAAAACGTATTCACGCTATTAAGAGGCTATCTCCCTAAAAACCGACCAACGGTTTTTGAAGGCAAAAATGAATTTCCTTTGTTTTTCGCCCATTATTTACCTTTACCTCACTTACTATTAAACCGCTATAAAAATTGCCACTTGATAATTTGTTCTTCATTTTTGACATATTTTTTATGCTTCAGCTGGAACGGCTAAGATTCGAGCGGAAATGAGAGCTGACAATACCTCGAAATGATCTTGTTATTTCTCCACCAATTTAGATTAGAATTTCAAATTTTTTTCTTGCAGTGCAATATATAGACCTTGTATTTCATCTGGGTTGAAGGATACAAGCTCTTTGTTTTGTTTTGTTTTATATCAGATATGGTCTCTTTCTCTTGACTTACTTTTTAAATTCGCTTACGGCACCTGATTAGTCAAGTTTTATAAATTAAGATTTCTCTGAAGTGGCACCTAGCCTGGAAATGTCGTGTGTATTTTGTCGTAATATAATACCGTAAGTTTAGTAATCTTTAAAAACAGTTGTCGGCAAATGTATTTTGTAAGCGCACGAACCCCTCAAAGTTAAGCTATTGTTTCACTTTGTTTACATTGTCAGAACCGGAAATGCCTTACGCTTTGCAGATAAGGCCGTTTTCGTTTCTCGATATTACATAAAAACAACTTCTTTTTATTTGAACTTATCTATAGAAAGCGAACGGGGCATAATTTATAGGTCTATTCGGTTTTTAGGGTAAAAATTATTAAATATTCTATAGCCGATTCTTCATATATACTCATATACAATAGGAGCAGACATGTCGCAGCCTCCAAAGTGACAATTAAATAATTATAATTCATGAGCAACTGAAAGTTTATCATTTTCTCTGTTTATTTCGGTGTACTGTTCATATTTTTATAGCATGAAAAGGTGTCAGCATCTTATACTCTGGAAGAATCGATTAAACGTCTTAAGAATTTTTTAGACTTCACGAACAAATTAAATCGCTTTTAAGGCCTGGTCCATACGTCGCATTTAATTCAGACGAATTTAATTCATAGTTAAAGTCGACGTAATCTCGAATTTGTTTCATGCGACGAATTTAATTCAGTGACGAGCAAGGAAAATCCTAAGAAGGGCCTGATACTCAGGCTAGGAAAATCCCGCTAGATCGCGCCAAAAACGTCCAATACGCATGCGAAGTGAACAAAAATCTGATCACCAGCTCTAAAAATATGTTATCATAATTTATGCATTTAATACGATGCGACGATACAGCGACGTCTGAAACCAACACGCATTTCAGACGTTGTATCCTTCTCACCGTGACGGATACAACGTCTCAGACGAATTAACTCTTCAGTCGAATTTAATTCGTTTCATACGTCGCTGTATCGTCGCATTTAATTCAGACGAATTTAACTCAATTAATTAATTAATTAATTAAATGCGACGATACAGCGACGTATGAAACGAATTAAATTCGACTGAAGAGTTAAATTCGTCTAAGACGTTGTATCCGTCACGGTGAAAAGGATACAACGTCTGAAATGCGTGTTGGTTTCAGACGTCGCTGTATCGTCGCATCGAATTAAATGCATAAATTATGATAACATATTTTTAGAGCCCGTGATCAGATTTTTGTTTACTTCGCATGCGTATTCGACGTTTTTGGCGCGATCTAGCGGGATTTTCCTTGCTCGTCACTGAATTAAATTCGTCGCATGAAACAAATTCGAGTTTACGTCGACTTTAACTATGAATTAAATTCGTCTGAATTAAATGCGACGTATGAACCTGGCCTTAACTTAGGCCTGTTTTAGACGGCGTGCTTTTCATGTGCCGAACCTAATAGGAGAGATTAGGTACATGATAAGCACGACGTCTAAATCAAATAGGTACGGCAATTTTTATTTGGTTCGACCTTTTGATTAAGTTCGACTGAATTGGTCGTACTTAATGCATTTGGTGCGACGTTGGTTTAGACGGCGAACTTCTCATGTACCGTATCAAATGCATAAATTATTGAATGTATTTTCTATCCCAAATTATCCCCAAATGTAGCACTCCAGTCTAGTTGGAGAAACATGCGCAGTATATGCAAAATCAGGCCAGGAGATATTTCATGGCGCCAACATGGCGACTTTAATAGCGGGAAAGTCTTGCGACGTGTGTGCCAGTACCACAAAATATCAGTGTTTGCGATGCAGTATTGCTATTTGCAATAATTGTTCTATATTTGAGGAGAACGAAGATGTTTCTGGATGGAAACCGGGAAAAGCTGTTGGCTATTGTGATGGTTGTTTTATCTTGAACAGAAGTAAACAACCAGTCGGAGTCGACGAAAACCTGGAACTGGAAGACAACACAACGAAGAAAGGTACTACATTTTTCATTTAACTAGTAATCTGGGGCCCAAAGTGCGATTACCGCTAATCCTGGATTAAGCTAATCGCTTTTTGAACAACCCGCCCCTGGCCTAATGTAATCTGTAGGTTTGTCGCACAATATCTTGAATATGTCGTGCACAAACATATTTTGTTTGATTCTTGTCTGCTGTATAAAGCTAGTTTACAGTGACAATACAGAAAAAGTCGCATATATCGGGAAAAAAATGCGGATTAATGCCACCAAACCAGATCAGTGCACCAAGCTGTCTTTTTCCAAATTTTACGCCAAATAACCAAATTGCACAATAATGAATAATGCACAGATTTTCTTGGTTTGTTGATTAATAATAAATCAAAGAAGGGGAAATCCTCACATGGAAGAAATTGTGTGATCTCTATAATCCATATAGTACTATGTAATCAAACATAAACTAGCATTCATTCATTCATATTTATACATGTCAACCAATATTAAATAATAGTAGATCTGAAACCTTGTTAGTGTTGCCAAAAATGTCTGGTCTTCATGGGGCTGTGTTTATTTAAAAAACTATACCCACAAAATTTCAGTATACATGTACTGTAATACTGAAATTTACAAAGCAACAATGGTTCTAAAAGAAAACAAAACAAATTAACCATGCACTACAATACTAAAAATTTGCATTGTTTCCAAAAGTTTTGAGAAATTTCTATAAAGCTTTATTGGAAAGTCGTTAACTATTTTTAAACATGGATGTACTGCATTACATTATGTCACCAGATAATAAAATCCAAACACTAGGGCAATGATCTTTTCATATATAATTTGTTTTGGGTTTGAACAAATTCAACATATAATTTATTGTTACTTCATTATTAATTGTTTATATAAGCTAGATCTGCAATACCTGGAGCCCAAATTTTGGGTGATTCAAAGAATATTATAGTGACCATCTGCTTCTTTTCAACCGGAATGGTATAGCTTGTTAAATTATCCTGCCAGCACTGTGTTGCATTTATGTAACAGAAGTGTACAAATAGGAGTTCTACTAAACTTAATTGTAATGCCAAGTTTTAACTGTTTATTTACAGGACAACACAATAACAACTGTGATGAGTTAGAAGATGATCAAAGTGACCTGGAAGATGAATCCCCAGGGTCTGAAACCAACAAAAAAAAAAAAAAGCCTGGCAGAAAAGGGCGTTGGACAGATGACATTCTCAGTGATTTCATTGACATCATAGCCAGTGATGATTACTTCAAGAAGAAACTTATTTTTATAAATACAAAGAACCAACAGAATGGAGTAATTTATGAGAAGATCTTAAATGAGCTAAAGATAAGATGTCGAGAAAGAGGTGAGGAATTTGATTGTACTGTTGCACAAGCAAGAAACAAATTCAAAAAATGTGTTTCAGAATGCAAGAAGGCTGCCCTAACCTTGAAGACAGCTACTGGAATCAAAAGATTTCAGGAAGACAGGGGTTATGGGAGTTGGTTCAATCAGCTTTTCCAACTGGTCAAATGCAGAGATTCATGTCAGCCAGACCAAGCCATAGAGCCCTCAACCAGTTCAACTGATGGTGCATCTAATCAAGATACCTCAGATGAGGTTGGTGGGAGTAGTGTCCCCAAGACAAGAAAGGTGTTTGTCCCTGTCAAAACAAAAAAGACCAGATATGAGGATGTCCTTACATCAACCAATGAGCTAGTAAAAAAAACTCTTGAAAATGACAAAACTGATAAGATGCTTCAGTTAATGAAGGATGAATTTGAACAATCGAGGCAACATGAATTGAAGCTTTTTCAGATGTTGTTTAATTCAATGAACAATACTGAGTCACAATCTACCCCAATACAAGGTCAAGGCCAAGCACCAATGAATATGGCTTACCAGCCACCTATGGTTCCTCAACCAAACATCTGGACAAGTGGCTACCCAGGAAGCTCCAATTTTAACCAGTCATTTGTTGCATCGTCCCATGTTTCCCAACCAATGCCAATCTCTTCAGTATTTCTATCACAAGTGACAGGGGCTGCAGAGGAAAACCTAAATGAGAGTTTTGGGTCTGGTACACATTACCATTCTCTCTGAACAATCTGGTTTTACATAGAATATCATAAACAATCTAATATGTCATTGTGAGTGTGCAGTCATGTTAAACTAAAAGGACATGTTCAATCTCGTTGTGTTTTGTTTTGTTTTGTTTTGTTTTGTTTTGTTTTGTTTTGTTTTGTTTTGTTTTGTTTTGTTTTGTTTTGTTTTGTTTTGTTTTGTTTTGTTTTGTTTTGATTTGTTTTGTCAAGTTTATTTAATAAAATAACTGAAACGTAAATCCACAGAATATATTGGTTGACAATGACATGTACATGTATTTAAAAAACACAACATACACATAAAGCAATATTTATGGTTAGGTCTATTGGCTGATAAGGAATAAATTTAAAGCTTTAGACTTAATAATTACATGTCAATGCCATTACATAGTTTGTCTTCAGTTCTTTGATTCCTGTGAAGTAAAACTTAAAATAAGACTACTCACTTTACTTAGAGTTCCACATGTATATAGTACAATGTAACAAGAATTTTTAAAAAATTAAATTTGAAAACACTGTTACAAAACATCAAGTTAAAAATTGGGATAAGTCATTTTGGCAAGATACATGCATGAGCAAATATGTTAATAAAAAATATCTAATTATCTTGATGTTTTATAATAAATTTATATACATAATTGTACAGTACAATATATGCTATGGATGCTGGACAATTTTGTTTGGCAAGGTTGATTGTCTAAGCACAAATTGGTTAGTAATTAATCCCTTGACCATTTTTATAGACAGTTAATAATCCCAACATTCTTCCTATGCATCTAAATACTACAGTATATGATCTAAGATTTAAAAACAGAACATCCCTTAAAGTGCAACTTTTTAACATTTAAAGTAACCACACTTGTATGTAAATGGCTGGTAACCATCGTGTTCAGTAATGTTGCCAGGTATTTGAAAATTGGGGGTACCAAAGGGTTGCACTAACCCAAAAAATATCAATAGAAGTTTAATTTGAAATTTGGAACTATCAATATATGTGTGATTGTGACTTATTTACAATATTAATTTACAATATTTGGTACCTTTTATTAGGAAATGAAATTAACCCCTTGCTGCATGCCTATAGGCCGTATCAGAATTCTCCCTTTGGCAAGTAAAAATCATCTTGCATTGGGCACCCCTTTTCCAGTCATCTAGAAGCTGACTTGCAGCTGTGGTTGCAGCTTGCTGCAAGTACTTGCCTTCAATTAAAAAGAAATTAATTTATAAAGTGCTTGTTTTCTCTCTGCAATATTTTTATTAGATGTAGCTTGATGCAAGTTATTTCTGCAATGACTGGAAAAGGGGCTTTAGACAGAGTAAAATTATAAAAGGAAAAAGGCCATAAAAACACCAGCTCAAGCTAAGGTTAAGTTGCAAACAACATTGGCTGGGGGGTGGGGGGGGGGGGGGGGTGCATGATTCACCCTGGCAACACCACTGCTATAAATAAGAGTTATAATTAAACCACATCACCAGTTTCTTTCTCGAGATAAAATTTTTCAGCAAGGGCATCTCGGTTTCGACTTGCTTCCACTGAAGTGTCGTTCACCTTTCTGCATGACCTCATTTGGAGCATTTGACGGACAGTCTCTCTGTCTCTCTTTTGGTTTGTAATGGGGTCAATTGACAGATCACATTTCTTGGATATTGCATCGCCTTGTTAATGCAAACATTATGCAAGACAATACAAGCAAGAGTTGCCATTTTTACTTCGTGAGCACTGCTTTCGCATTTCCGTAGGAGAACACGCCATCTACCTTTTAATTGCCCATATGCCCCTTCAGTTACCATGCGAGCTCGACTGAGCCTGTAGTTGAAGTATCTCTGCTTTGGTGTAAGCACTGCATTTGTGTACGGTTTCATCAGCCATCTTTGAAAGGGAAATGCTGAGTCTCCAAGTACAAGGGGTGGTACAGTTCTTCCATGAACCTCCTTACCAATTTCAGGAATAAAGTTACCTTGCTTCATTTGTTGCCACAAATCTGTTGATTGTAGTATCACAGCATCATAAGAATTGCCTGGGAACCCACAGCTTGCCCAAATAAAACGGTATCTGGCATCAACAAATGCCATTAAAACAATCGAGTAAAAGTTTTTAAAGTTGTGATATTCCTTGTTTGATTCCATACCGCCAGGTGGACACTTAATCGGGATGTGGCACCCGTCCACAGCTGCCCAACAACAAGGGAACTGCCAAAACTCTTCCATGTCCACCATTTTGTTAAAAAACATTTCTTCAGTCGTTATTAGGTGCCTGGTTACTTTGGTAGCCCACAAACAGCTTACAAGCGCTCTGGAAACTTCAGCAACAATATTACAGATAGTAGCAATGCCTAAGCCCGACATTTGTGAAATTGTATGGTAATAATCCCCCCTTCCAAGACGATACAAGCATATAGCAAGTCTTTCTTCTGGTGAGATAGGTTCCTCGTTAATGTTCTCTCGTATTAATCGGTCTCTGATATAGGTCAAAATATGCAGAAACGTCCCCCGTGAAATTCGTAGGGTCTTCTTAAATCTTGAATCGCTATAACTATTCCAAACCACCTGCCACCAGCCAGGGTTGCGAAAAAATCGTCGACACGATCGATGTCGATGTCTTGGTTTTGTCACACTCACACAAGATTGAATTAGTAGAGAAAGAAGCAAATTTTTCATTACTTTTTCCCTCATGATCAATAAAGACATTTGGCTTAGAAGGAACATTCTTCTCCTCCTGTTGTTCTCGAACGCTATAGCAAACGAATAGCAAACGTCGTCAACCGATTTTTCTTTGTTGATAACTTCGCCATCTTTGTATTTACGCGCCAATGGGCGCCAATACTAAAACCGCTGGTCATTAGGTTCACAGAAACACAAAACGGCATTTGGTGCGACCTATTTGGTTCGCCGTATAAATTGACTGCCGTGCTAAATAGATTTGAGTCGGACCAAATCATTATTAGGTTCGGCACATGAAAAGCACGCCGTCTAAAACAGGCCTTAAAAGCGATTTAATTTTTTCGTGAAGTCTAAAAAATTCTTAAGACGTTTAATCGATTCTTCCAGAGTATAAGATGCTGACACCTTTTCATGCTATAAAAATATGAACAGTACACCGAAATAAACAGAGAAAATGATAAACTTGCAGTTGCTCATGAATTATAATTATTTAATTGTCACTTTGGAGTCTGCGACATGTCTGCTCCTATTGTATATGAGCATATATGAAGAATCGGCTATAGAATATTTAATCATTTTTATCCTAAAAACCGAATAGACCTATAAATTATGCCCCGTAACGTTCGCTTTCTATAGATAAGTTCAGATAAAAAGAAGTTGTTTTTATGTAATATTGAGGAACGAAAACGGCCTTATCTGCAAAGCGTAAGGCATTTCCGGTTCTGACAATGTAAACAAAGTGAAACAATAGCTTAACTTTGAGGGGTTCGTGCGCTTACAAAATACGTTTGCCGACAACTGTTTTTAAAGATTACTAAACTTACGGTATTATATTACGACGAAATACACACGACATTTCCAGGCTAGGTGCCACTTCAGAGAAATCTTAATTTATAAAACTTGACTAATCAGGTGCCGTAAGCGAATTTAAAAAGTAAGTCAAAAGAAAGAGACCATATCTGATACAAAACAAAACAAAGAGCTTGTATCCTTCAACCCAGATGAAATACAAGGTCTATATATTGCACTGCAAGAAAAAAAATTGAAATTCAAATCTAAATTGGTGGAGAAATAACAAGATCATTTCGAGGTATTGTCAGCTCTCATTTCCGCTCGAATCTTAGCCGTTCCAGCTGAAGCATAAAAAATATGTCAAAAATGAAGAACAAATTATCAAGTGGCAATTTTTATAGCGGTTTAATAGTAAGTGAGGTAAAGGTAAATAATGGGCGAAAAACAAAGGAAATTCATTTTTGCCCTCAAAAACCGTTGGTCGGTTTTTAGGGAGATGGCCTCTTAAAAGGCTTAAGTATTCCTCGCATCCCATATTAATCATAAAATTCTTTTTTTAATTTTAAAATTTTTAAAAAATGTTTAATTCTCCTAGTTATATGAACTATAAACTGCTTCCACTTGAGTATCGCAGATATATCTTCGAGTTGTCAGTTTTGTTTCGTGTAAATGTCAACCTGGCCTTTGTAATTTAGATCTACTCAACTTTGTCCAAATGAAAATTATTGGCCTAAATCAGAGTATTCGTAGCTAAATATTTAATAAGGTCGTATGATGTCAACTGTAATTTCAGTTCTAAGCTTTAGTGCGACACAAATTATTTATTTCTGGAATGCTTATTTCCATAGAGTTGTTAGAATATAGAATTATGGTGTGCAATTCAGTTGACAGTTTTGCTTTAAGGTGGCTCCCTACTGTTTCTTCAAAAGTGGAAAAAAAATGCAAGTTTCAACCTCAGAAAGTGCTCATGAATATTTGAAAAAAAAACGAAACTGACGTTATCGATAGAATGACGTTCAGGACATAAAATACTGACAAATAAAGTGTTTCAGTCAATTCAGTCGTTCCTATGACGACAATAGTGACATTTCAAAATGGCCGTAAATTTACATCTAATTCAATTTATTTCAAGAACGAGTTCGGTGGCCCCGCGTTAAAATTTCTTTAATTTAGTAAGGGATCAATAGTTAGATTTAGAAAAAATCCTGTAGACCCAATTCTTTTGAAAATAAGAAAACATAATTTTCCAGTTAGGTAAAAAAATTGAATATAGAGAAGTTTTTCTAAATCTGCCTACTGATTACATAAAATTAAAGAAAAATTTAAATGCAAAAAATGTTGGGGGTCACCGAACTCGTTTTTTGAAATAAATTGAATTAAGGTGGCTCCACACAGTTTCTTGAAAATTGGAAATACAAGTTTGAGAGTCCAAAACACGTGATTAAACAATTCGAAAAAAGAATAAAACTAAATGTTTTGCATAGTTAAACAGTCTGACAATCAAAAACTTTTGCCAAATAAATAGCAACAGTTGTTGCTATGGCAACAATGACTTTTCAAAATGGCTGGCAATTACCCTTCAAACTAATTTAATTTGAAAAAAACTTTGGTGACCCCCAATTTTTTTTTTCCATTGAAAGTTTTCTTGAAGTATGAGTAATCAATAGGCCGATTTTAAAAAAATTCTGTAGAACGAAATTTTTTAAAAATTAATAACAAACATGATTTTTCCGGAAAAAAATTATTCGTTCTACAGAATTTTTTTTAAATCGGCCAATTGATCACTTATACTTCAAGAAAAGTTTTAATGAAAAAAACATTGGGGTCACCATAGCTTTTATCGAATTAAATTAGTTTGAAGGGTAATTGAGCAGTTTTGAAAAGTCTTTGTTGCCATAGCAACAACTGTTGCTATTTACTTGGTATCAGTTTTTGATTGTCAGACTGTTTAACTATGCATAACATTTAGTTTTATTCTTTTCCCGAATTGTTTAATCACGTGTTTTGGACTCTCAAACTTGTATTTTCCACTTGTTTCAAGAAGCTGTATGGAGGCACCTGAAATGTAAACTTACGGCCATTTTGAATCGTCACTGTTGACATAGCGACGGCTGAAACACGTTATCAGTTTATCTGTTGACAGTATTTGATCTGAACGTTATTCCATGGATAACGTTAGTTTCATTCTTTTACAAATTATTCATAAGCACTTTCGGAGGTTGAAACTTGCATTTTTCCAATTTTGAAGTAACAGTAGGGAGACTAGGTAGCCACGGTTGTATTACCATCCCCTCTTTATCATCTAATTAATTTTAATATTTCTCACAACCGTTACTGTTATTAACATTTCTAGAGTGACGATTCTAGTACAACTGAAGCAAGCCCCTCGATTCTTAGATCATGAAACGTCACGTCAGGCCACATTCTAGCAAAGTAAGGTCCCGTTTACACTAGAGCAAAGGTATCTGGATTCACATTGTTTTTTATTCCCATGAGGATGAAAAACAATGTGAATCCGGATACTTTTGCTCCAGTGTAAACGGGGCCTAAGAGCGCATGCAGATTCTTTCTATAGAGACCTCCGCACTTTCCAGTAGCCCGAGTGAACGCCTGACCCTGCAGGCGTCTTTTTAAATTTAATATTTCTCACAACCGTTATTGTTATTAACATTTCTAGAGTGATGATTCTAGTACAACTGAAGAAAGCCCCTCAATTCTTAGATCATTGAAACGTCGCGTCAGGCCACATTCTAGCAAAGTAAGAGCGCATGCAGATTCTTTCGATGGAATCGGCCATCGATAGGTAATTCTAGATCTTAACCATCATATTCTTATCTTCTTTCTTTAACAAGAAGAAAGCGTTGACATTCGAGTGATGGGCAGACGAGGAATATTGTCCAGGCGAACCTGTTCTTCCTACTGGGCAGGCGTTTTCGAAAAAGGTATAGTATATTTTAAAGTGACGTAACACGTCGAGACATGCAGTTTGTGAATAAGACGTCAAATGTTTCTCTTTCTATGGAGAAACCAGTTATTTTTAATCTATTATATATACAATTAATAAAGCAATAATAAGGACAATGAAAATAAGAAAGTGTACAACAAGAAGATAACAAAAATATTAAAGTATATAACTCTTGGCTGTCTTTGGCTTTTGCACTACAGAGAGGGGTTGTTGGAGATGATGAAGAAGAAGGAATACGTGCACCCGACGCGGTTCGTAAAGAAATTGTTTTAGTGGAAAGCGATATGTCATCGGATGGAAAGGAGGAATGTGAGCATGGCATGAAAGCCTTCATTCTTTTTACTTTATTTCATCAGCATTATATGCATTTATATACTTACACATCTGATTTCTGCAAGACAGTTCTACGTGTGACCTGATCGAGTTTGTTTTACCGAACCCTTATTACTGATAGCCGTAACTGGCGCACTGTTTCAACACTCGCGGTTTCTTTGTTTATAAAAACAATAGTCTAACTCGAACTAATCCAAGATCAAAATAATGTAATATATAATATTGTCTTTGATTGGTTTGTTGTTCATATATATTGCAGCGTTGGGCGCCAAACTGACGTACTACGACAACATGGGAAAATTTCCTGTTTTTGAGTGGACTGATCGGGCAATATCTTCATCCGAGATTTTACATGTTTTGTACGACAAGAAAGCAACTCAAGGAAAGGTGTGCAAATGTCAGCCCCTATCCGTGGAGAGGAACTGTGTGTTTGTGGTCGATCTTCAAGCCTTGGGTCATCCGGATGATATCTTTGCAGATGACAATGGAGTTTGGGAACGCAAAGGTTCTCCTAAACACTATTTCATTACAGAAAGAAACAACGACGGAGAAATCGAGATTACAAAATCCATAGGAAAAGGAAAGCCGAAGCGATAGCACGTGGATGGTTACTTTGTCGTTAGTAAGAGATATTATCAACATAAAATTTCGCCCGATTTTTCACGGAGAATCTTTTTCGCCACAGGTTTGTTTCATTTGTCTTTGCACGTGCATGGTATCACTATCACGATAAACACTAATACCTGTAGTTTTATACTAATTTATATGTGCTTTCGGAAAAAGCAATATAGCTCTTCGGTATTACTGAACTTACACACATATATATATAGGTTGTGAATAAAAAATAAAGAAAATTGTTTAATTCATGCACGGACACTTTTCGGGAGAACAGACGCTTCCGGCTGACCTATTAACGTGTAACTTGTTAATGAACAATTATTCGCCGAAGGCGAAGGCGAGGTGAATATCGGTGAATAATAACCGAGACGAAGTCGAGGTTATTATTCACTGATATTCACTGAGCCTGAGGCGAATAATTGTTTTAGCATAAATACACATTTTCGTACTTTAGGAACAACATTTTCTTTAAAATTGTTAATTTCCTCGTCTGTCGCATTGACAACTTGGCTGGCGGCCATTTTGAATAAACGCTGTAGGTGATTATCGAGAATTAATCCGAAGTAGCTCGACCAATCAGCGCGCGTGATTTTCTATAATCACCTGGGTATTTATACTACCGCAAAATATTGACTGTCCATAGTAGATAACCCCCCCCCCCCCCCCATCCACCGACGGAAGTAGTTAATATTCAGCATGACTCACGCATGACTCACGCACCATGACTCACGCACCATGACTCACGCATGACTCACGCCTGTGACATGATTCGGCAAGATTGGAATAATTAAGCTATATAAGCTCGGTGATTTCGTATTGTTGCTACTTTTCCAAAAGTGTTTTACTTATCCATACGTAATGTCGCTGTGTGATATAGTTGCTGTGATTGACATGGATGGTTTTCACATAGGAAAGAAGTTCTTCTGTAAAGAACTAGGCGTTCTGAAGGTCGGAGAAACCGAAGGTTTATCGTTCTTCTTTGACATTGGCAAGAAATGGGCTGACTTGTCAAGTAGAGAAAAGTATAATTGTAGATGGGTTGAAAAAAACATTCACCATTTACCATTCGGTGTCCCCCCATACACCAAGTACTATAAGATTGAGTGTTTGGGAGACATAATTTGGCACATTTATGAAGAAGTTAAAATTGACGATACGACGAAGGTTGCGTTCAAAGGTGGAAACTTAGAGCGTACAGTTTTAAAGGAGCTGGGAATTCCGTCCGTCAACCTAGAAAGTTTCGGCTGTCCAAAAGCAGAACATTTATTTGGTACCTTGACATGGCTGCAAACGTGTGGAAATCATACAAAGATTAATGCATACCATCACTGTCCGAAAGTGGAAGTCGAAGCCTTTGGCAAATGGATAGCGCTCCAATAAAATCTACTAAACACAAACGGTTCTTTTAAGAACCACCAAATCAGTAAAGAGTACAATGAAATACTCGTTATGTTGTCTTCCCCGTATAATAAATCTCATGAGGGGTTAATTGGGGCGATGACATTAAAGTATCCGGCTAATAGCAATAAAAAGCATTACACCTAAATATTCAAACAGAGTAAGTCATCCTAGAATTATTGCTAACTAAACCCTTCTTTATAAGTGAGGAAATTGTAGGAAGATAGAATGAAGAATCACTTCGAGAAATCGTGAAAAGAACGATTTTAAGTGTCGAAATATAAAGGCAAAGCGATTTATTACTTTGAAAGCGTTGCTACGCTTTCTGTTACTAAATGTGATATTTGCGTATTTATGCTCAGTGCACGTGCAGAACACAAAAGAGAAAACACGTTAAAGTTACTAATGACCAAAACATAACAGGATTTGCATATAAGTAGAATATTTAATTCATTTTAGGGGTGATCATGAGTTTTGGGGGGATAATAAGGGGCATGAAGAGGTATTAATGCATGGGCAAGTCTAGTCGAGAAGGTCATTAGCGTGTATTTTGCATAAGACAGAATTCACAACAATCGGTTTAAAATATTTATTTATGCTTTGGTTTAAACATATACATATAAAAAGTTTTAGTAAGGTCTGCTTCTTAGATTATATTTAGGTGTTTTTATTTTAAAAGTAGCATGATAATCTTTCTTGTCCTCTGATGATAATTGGGACACATCTTCTTTTGTCATGGGTAAATATTTTGATCTAGTCGTCATTAGATGGTGTTCATACTCCTCTCTTTCATCCGGAGTCATCTTTGCCAAGTCTTTCTCTGTCGGGTCGCCCAAACTTTCCCAGTTATGAAAGAAATTATGTTTAAGCGTCGATTGTTCAACGGTAGGAGGCGGTGTTACAAAATAGGTTTTAGGTGTAGCAGGGAAACCCCACGGAAGATCGTCAGTTTCTTGCTTTATCTCCGGTGTCAAATTTGGTGTATTTTGCTGAATTTGAGGATTATCTATTTTTATTTCGGTTCAAAATTATTTTCATTAACTCCATCGGTAATACATGCCTTTGGACACGCAGTACAGAAACCAATTGAATGCAAAAAAGATAAGGGAGATCCTAAGTTACATAATTTACAATGATGATTGTTATTCTGATAGAAATCTTTTCATGAACATTTAGGGCACTGAAGTAAATATACAACACGTGCAATACTTTGACAGTGTTCACATTCTCCAGTAAGTTCTTCATTTCTCTCCGAGTCCTCTCCACTCCGTTGCTCCGCGTCCGACTCTTCTTGTTCAGTTTCGGAGTCAGTTTCTTCGACTTCGCTTTCGGATTCCGGCTCTTGATGTTCGTGACGTGCCAGCATGGTCAAAACTTGAACATTTTCAATGAGACTTTTATCAATTTTCAAATTTGCTAGTCCTTTAACGAAAATATCTAAACCTAGGGGCTCGGGAATCTTGGCATCGTATTCTGTTAGACAATATTCTATCAAATCAGTGATATTTGTTCTTGATATAGTTTTTCCGTTATATACTATTTCCCCTCTTGAATTCCACGTGAGAAGATTATGGGATATCAACAAACTGTTTAGCAGAGAAGACACTTTCTCTTCATCGATTTCGTAGTGTAAATGTGATATTATTTGTTGGACGCGATAATTAGCGAGACTTGTTTCTTCCATGATGTTCACGCTTAAACTGACTATCGTAGCAACGTTTAGTTCTTTTATACCATTTCTGCGAGTTCTTCTAAAACAGGACCAAGCAACAGGCTTAGAAATCCTTCACCGCTTTGAACCAGTGTTTTCTTTTTTCGTCTAAAACTTCGTCGGGGATCAACCAAAATGTGTAGATCGTCCTGGTAAGGGCTAAGTGTTTCAATCACCTGACGAGGTAGTTGGTAGTGCATTTTCTATAAATTGTGCGCACACTCACATATAGATCGAACCTGCTCAGGACTCGCGGACTCCAAAACAGCTCGCTGTTGTACCGGTTTTGAATGACACAAAAACTGAAGAAATGCTCTCTGTTCGTTGGTAAACATCACTCAATGAAAGTAACGTTGCAAATGATGGAATTCCGCCAGAGCATATCTATATATTTTGAATTTGTGACAGATATCCTTGAGGGGTCTGGGACTGAAAATTGGGGAAATAAGGCCGGTAAGAGGAAGATAAGGAAGATAAGAGGAAGATAAGGAAGATAAGGAAGATAATGGGAAGATAAGGGGAAAATAAAGAAGATAATGGGAAGATAAGGGGAAGATAAGGGGAAGATAAGAGGAAGATAATGGGAAGATAAAGGAAGATAATGGGAAGATAAGGGGAAGATAAGGAAGATAAGAGAAAGATAAGAGGAAGATAAGTGGAAGATAAGAGGAAGATAAGAGGAAGATAAGGAAGACAAGAGGAAGATAAGAGGAAGATAAGAGGAAGATAAGGAAGATAAAGGGAAGATAAAGGGAAGATAAGAGGAAGATAAAAGGAAGATAAGTGGAAGATAAGGAAGATAAGGGGAAGATAAAGAAGATAAGAGAAAGATTAGAGGAAGATAAGAGGAAGATAAGAGGAAGATAAGGAAGATAAGAGGAAGATAAGAGGAAGATAAGTGGAAGATAAGAGGAAGATAAGTGGAAGATAAGAGGAAGATAAGTGGAAGATAAGAGGAAGATAAGGAAGATAAGAAGAAGATAAGGAAAATAAGAGGAAGATAAGGAAGACAAGAGGAAGATAAGAGGAAGATAAGTGGAAGATAAAAGGAAGATAAGAGGAAAATAAGAGGAAGATAAGGAAGACAAGAGGAAGATAAGAGGAAGATAAGAGGAAGATAAGGAAGATAAAGAGAAGATAAAGGGAAGATAAGAGGAAGATAAGTGGAAGATAAAGGGAAGATAGAGGGAAGATAAGAGGAAGATAAAAGGAAGATAAGTGGAAGATAAGGAAGATAAGGGGAAGATAAGAGGAAAATAAGAGGAAGATAAGGAAGACAAGAGGAAGATAAGAGGAAGATAAGAGGAAGATAAAGGGAAGATAAGAGGAAGATAAGAGGAAGATAAGAGGAAGATAAGGAAGATAAGGAAGATAAGAGGAAGATAAGAGGAAGATAAGAGGAAGATAAGGAAGATAAGAGGAAGATAAGGAAGATAAGAGGAAGATTAGAGGAAGATAAGAGGAAGATAAGTGGAAGATAAGGAAGATAAAGGGAAGATAAAGGGAAGATATAGGGAAGATAAGAGGAAGATAAGGAAGATAAGGGGAAAATAAGAGGAAGATAAGGAAGATAAGGAAGATAAGAGGAAGATAAGAGGAAGATAAGAGGAAGATAAGGGGAAGATAAGGAAGATAAGAGGAAGATAAGAGGAAGATAAGGGGAAGATAAGGGGAAGATAAGAGGAAGATAAAAGGAAAGAGAAATAGGGAGGAAATTGAAATAAATTGTCCGAATATGCTTTGAAACAATCATTTTACTCTTAAACGTCAAAGAGTGAACATGTCGTACATCTGTAACACTTGTGGAAAAACGTTTTCGACAAGAGGCAATCTTCAACGCCATATTAAAAATTCCCATCAGGAAAGTAATACTGGGCATGTTTCCCCAGTTATCTTTGGAGCAACAGTCATGCAGCATCCATTTACTTGCATTGTCGCTGGATGCACACAGAGTGGTAAAACAGTATGGGTGAAAACGCTTCTGGAAAACGCCAAAACTACGATTAATCCTCCTCCCGAACGTATCATTTGGTGTTATGGACAATGGCAGCCCATGTATTTAGAAATGATCAAGACAATACCAGGCATCGAATTCTACGAGGGTATACCTTCCGACATTGACTCTGATAATTTTCTTGAAGTCTCTCAACGTAACCTGATCGTCCTCGATGATCTTATGGCTCAATCTGGGGGAGATAAACGTATTGCTAGTCTATTTACTAAAGGTAGTCATCACCGGAATTTATCTATCATCTATATTGTTCAGAATATATTTCATCAAGGCAAAGAAACAAGAAACATCAGCCTCAACGCACACTATATTGTGCTCTTTAAGTCTCCGTGGGATAAGCAACAAATTTCTGTCTTGGCACGGCAGGTTAACCCAGGTCGTGTCCATGAATTTATGAAGAGTTATGAGGAAGCCACAAGTCGCCCTCATGGTTATTTAATGCTTGATCTAAAGCCGACTACGGACGACGATCACCGCCTCAAGACCAATGTTCTACCTGGAGAAAACAGCTCCAGCCTGCAGCAACAGCTGGGTAGCTTCATACAAAAGCAATCCTATCAATTACCTCCGATCGTTAATGCCATGTACAATACAGAACAAAAAATGCAAGATATTGTACAAGCGCCACAGTTAACACCTGAAGAAAAGAGCATACTTTACTCGAATCAGCTAGAACGTTTTCTGAATTTCCAAAACCAACTGCAAAATCAGTCTCAACCTCTGACTAGTCTTCAACCTCGGAAAAGTACACCAAATTTGACACCGGAGATAAAGCAAGAAACTGACGATCTTCCGTGGGGTTTCCCTGCTACACCTAAAACCTATTTTGTAACACCGCCTCCTACCGTTGAACAATCGACGCTTAAACATAATTTCTTTCATAATTGGGAAAGTTTGGGCGACCCGACAGAGAAAGACTTGGCAAAGATGACTGCGGATGAAAGAGAAGAGTATGAACACCATCTAATGACGACTAGATCAAAATATTTACCCTGACAAAAGAAGATGTGTCCCAATTATCATCAGAGGACAAGAAAGATTATCATGCTACTTTTAAAATAAAAACACCTAAATATAATCTAAGAAGCAGACCTTACTAAAACTTTTTATATGTATATGTTTAAACCAAAGCATAAATAAATATTTTAAACCGATTGTTGTGAATTCTGTCTTATGCAAAATACACGCTAATGACCTTCTCGACTAGACTTGCCCATGCATTAATACCTCTTCATGCCCCTTATTATCCCCCCAAAACTCATGATCACCCCTAAAATGAATTAAATATTCTACTTATATGCAAATCCTGTTATGTTTTGGTCATTAGTAACTTTAACGAGTTTTCTCTTTTGTGTCCTGCACGTGCACTGAGCATAAATACGCAAATATCACATTTAGTAACAGAAAGCGTAGCAACGCTTTCAAAGTAATAAATCGCTTTGCCTTTATACTTCGACACTTAAAATCGTTCTTTTCCATGACTTCTCGAAGTGATTCCTCATTCTATCTTCCTACGATTTCCTCACTTATAAAGAAGGGTTTAGTTAGCAATAATTCTAGGATGACTTACTCTGTTTGAATATTTAGGTGTAATGCTTTTTATTGCTATTAGCCGGATACTTTAATGTCATCGCCCCAATTAACCCCTCATGAGATTTATTATACGGGGAAGACAACATAACGAGTATTTCATTGTACTCTTTACTGATTTGGTGGTTCTTAAAAGAACCGTTTGTGTTTAGTAGATTTTATTGGAGCGCTATCCATTTGCCAAAGGCTTCGACTTCCACTTTCGGACAGTGATGGTATGCATTAATCTTTGTATGATTTCCACACGTTTGCAGCCATGTCAAGGTACCAAATAAATGTTCTGCTTTTGGACAGCCGAAACTTTCTAGGTTGACGGACGGAATTCCCAGCTCCTTTAAAACTGTACGCTCTAAGTTTCCACCTTTGAACGCAACCTTCGACGTATCGTCAATTTTAACTTCTTCATAAATGTGCCAAATTATGTCTCCCAAACACTCAATCTTATAGTACTTGGTGTATGGGGGGACACCGAATGGTAAATGGTGAATGTTTTTTTCAACCCATCTACAATTATACTTTTCTCTACTTGACAAGTCAGCCCATTTCTTGCCAATGTCAAAGAAGAACGATAAACCTTCGGTTTCTCCGACCTTCAGAACGCCTAGTTCTTTACAGAAGAACTTCTTTCCTATGTGAAAACCATCCATGTCAATCACAGCAACTATATCACACAGCGACATTACGTATGGATAAGTAAAACACTTTTGGAAAAGTAGCAACAATACGAAATCACCGAGCTTATATAGCTTAATTATTCCAATCTTGCCCAATCATGTCACAGGCGTGAGTCATGCGTGAGTCATGGTGCGTGAGTCATGCGTGAGTCATGCTGAATATTAACTACTTCCGTCGGTGGATGGGGGGGGGGGGGGGGTTATCTACTGTCCACGCCGCGCTTTATAGTTTTCAATTGAAACCTCTTTATTTTACCCCTCAATAATCAATATCTATATGCATTTGACTTTGTATGCCACCATCTATATAAATATCTACGTCTACAAACCGACTATTGATTTTCCGTTTTTTTAATTCTTTAAGACAACAATGGAGTTCGACACAATCTTTGCGTGGTTCAGTATGTCTTTGAGAATGGTGAACATCGAGTTTTGCCTGCGCCACATGGAAATTCTAAAAGGACCGTCCTTATTTTCGCACGCCAAAGAGCACTTTTGAAAAGTTGCGATCGGAGAGCAAGAGCAAAGGCCCAAAGGCAGCTGTCGCAGCAGTGTCAAACGACGTTGGAGGATTGATTAGTAATTCTGCAAGCGCTTCGGGTCTACCAAAAAATCGCCAACAAGTTGCCAACATCAGGCGAGGAAGTAGCGCCAACCAAGAAAGTTCCAAGAAGGACTTGCTATATTCAGTTACGCGAATGTGCATGAATGCTGATGAAAAGTCAGAAGAACCGTTTGTTCGTGCAGTAGCCATAAACGATAGCGGAGAAGCCATGTCTTTTCTCGCAACAGACCAACAACTTCATGATATACGACGCTTTTGCACCACGCCTAGTCAATTCGGTGTTCTAGGTGTGGACCCCACGTTTAACTGCGGAAATTTCTATGTAACTCTGACTACGTTTCCGTACCTAATGTTGAAAAATAACCAAGGAAAATTCCCGTACTTTTTGGGTCCAGCGCTGGTGCATCAACGCAAGATGGCTAAAACGTACGCTTTTCTGGCACAGAATATAGTGAACTTCGAGCCCAAGATTAAAGATCTTCTCGCCTATTGTTCTGACGGAGAAACAGCAATAAGTATTCCGTTTAAGAACTCGTTTCCTAAAGCAGTACATCTGCTATGCTCCTTGCATCAAAAGGCAAACATTCGACGTAAGTTAGAGAACGAACTACGTCTACCAAAGCAGGTATCAGAAGAATTCGTGGCTGACATCTTCGGTCGCAAGTTTGGAACGGTCTTTGAAAGTGGATTAGCTGATGCGGAACACGAAGAGGAATTTTTTGCCATGCTTGCGTCCTTGGAAAAGGTGTGGAATGATCGTGAAACAAGTTCAAGCGGACGAGTCGCTCAATTCCACAAATGGTTTCTACAAACGAAAGCACAAGAGTTTGTTTCATCGGTTTTAAAGCCTGCACGTGTACAAGGGGGTCTGGGTGACCCGCCGTCACCCTACACGAACAACCCGAACGAAGGATGGAACAGAAAAATTAAGGGTATGAACAACTACAAAGAACAGGATTGGCCTGACTTCGTAGAACGTATAAGAGGGGCAGTTGAAAGCCAGTATGGGGAGGTAAGAAAGGCTGTACTTGGTATCGGAGAGTACAAGTTTTCAAAGGAATTCGAATCCTTAGCAATGCCGATGCGCAGGTGGAACCAGTTATCAAAAGAGCAGCAAGAGAGACATTTGAAAAAGGTTATGTCCACGCAGATCAACGAGCTTACCAAAACCCAGGGCGAGGTAGGAGAACTGGAACACGAAGCACCCGCACCTCTATCAGTGAATCCGTACATGTGCAATATAAACAATATGCCTAAAGCGACTCTTGCAGCCATTTTTCAAAAGGCAAGCCGGCTGTGTAATACAGTCGGATCAATACAACCAGCTCCAGGATGCACAGGTAAGAGCAAGATGGTCGCCAGCGGCCGTACAAAATGTCCACCGCACTTCGTCCGGGGATATCCAAATGGAAAATACGAGTGTGATTCTACTTGTCCACAATGGTCATCAGCTAAAGTTTGTGCCCATTCTGTAGCTGCTGCCGAATGCAACCAAGATTTGACAAAATTTATAAAGTGGTATGAAAAAAACGACAAAGCACTGGATATGATGGCTTTGGTGACACACAGTGTGTCGAACGCAGGTAGAAAGGACAACAAAAAGAGATGGAAACGCCGAGCGAGTAACGAGACGAGAACAGACGAAGCAGTAGTAAAGCGTATTCCCAGCACCAACACTCTCATACAGGACCAGCACCAGCAATCTCAGTTCCAAGGCCAGCAACCTTCAACATCCAAAAGTATTCCTAACACAAGGAACAACAATCAGGTTATACCTATCTGGAGACCTTTTCCCGTGTCACCACTAGCGAAAACAACATCCCAATGTACACCCCCAAGTCGCAATGCTAATTGCGGCAATCCATCCAGACCTAATGTGAATGAACATCACGAAAATCTATTTTTCATAACTCTTTTGAATATAGATAGACGAATACGGCGATGCCCAGGCTGCCCTCTACAATTTGGTCGCAAACCGAACGGCCAACCATACGATCCTCCACACAACCTCATCATTTCACACAAAGAGAAACAATCGTTCGTGCAGCAAGGGGTGATGAAACAAACCTGGGATGAACGAAATTCATACTATCATTTGTCGTTACCCTGTTTAAAACGAAAACACCCAAACTTTGATACAAGTCTCCTTCGAATCCAACCTGCCGTTGCACATTTACTCAATGCTAATCACATCCAGTTGATTGAAAGGCAACTCGGAATTACATTTCATATTAATGGCGATCAAAATTGATAAACTTTATTTCGTATGCTTGTCGCGTGAAGTTATAAAATCTTAAACACATAATAGATAATATATACCCTGTCAAGGGTTTTTTCAATTTATTAAATCTAAATTAAAGTGTTTTTTACGATTTATATCTTTGCTAACATCCCTCTATATTATTTTATTCTGGCTAACGCCAGACGATTTTATTCAGCAGATTTTTATTTATTAGTTATTTTTATTTTATTAGTGGTCGGTTGAAATTGGTTAAAGTGCCACTAACCCCCCAAAAAATTTTTCGCAAATCTAAAAGCCCTTATTGAGTGGATTAGTCAAGTGAGTAAATTATTGGTATTGGACATTTCTTTGGTCTTCTGTAGACCACCAAAGTTGCAAAAATTGGCATATGCATGTCTCATGGCGGACTGAGAAGGAAAGGGAATGGGTATATTCCTGGTGTGACGTCAGACAAGTCAAACAAGGAACTCCTTTGAGTTCTGTCTGCTGAATGCATAGCATTTTTACATTGAGTTAGTTGGGAAAATGAATTTTCAACCCAAAAAATTCTATGTATTCACCAGACAGAGCCGAAAGGAGTTCCTTGTTTGACTTGTCTGACGTCACACCAGGAATATACTCATTCCCTTTCCTGCTCCGCCATGGGACATGCAGATGCAACTTTGGTCGTCTACAGAAGATCAACGAAACGTCCAATACCAATAATTTATTAACTGGCCTAATCCACTCAAGAACGGCTCTTAGATTTGCGAGAAAAAGTTTTTGGGGTTAGTGGCACTTTAAATTACTATTCAAATACTATTAACTAGATTGCGCGCCAACCTCGTACGTACCCGAGTCGGCGCGCGTGAACATCGCACAGCAAAGTTTATCTTTGCATGGCGTCGCGTATATACTTCTGCAAAAGACGCCTGCAGGCTATATGCCAGCCATTCGTATTTATTCCAAATAATCTGCAACGCCTACACTTTATAAACTATATATTATAAACCAAGTCCATTTTTTGGCTGTATGACATTTTAATAAATCTACTCTGATCAACATAATGCAATATACGCGTGTATAGAGTTCTTGCGACCAACCATAATGATGGCTAATCACGTTCCTTTCTGTGGCTTTCAGTGTTCGTGTTGCATGAGTTAAAGCAGAAGCTGTCACATGCGATTAGAGGGGGCTTTTCACATGAGACGGAGCTAGCCGGCAGATTTTATGTCACGAAAATCTGTCTTTGACTGCAAGAAACAATTGGAATATCTTGCGTGCTATGCTTACAGGAAAACGAAAGCGACTTTCCTTCGTTATGTCATTCTGCATTTCTCAAATAGTCGAAGTAAGATTTTCGTGACATAAAATCAACCCAGTAACCGGGTTTGCCGTCACATATGAACGGTGCCTGTTTTATCGAACAGGTCGACAGCTGTGATATCCGCCAGTTTATTGTGTTTTGTTACGAATGGGGACCGTATATACCACACGACGTATTTGAGCATGCAGGATCGAGTGAAATCTAACATTGAGAAACTCATTGAAATAGAGAAAACACCGCTAACTAAAGATAAAAAAACATACTCATAGACAGCCACGCAGTCCGCGAATCACTGAGGTCTGAGAATATAGCTCATTAATAATCCGCTGCGTTGAACTTTGAAGTTGTCCCGTCAGATCGGCCTTGTGCAAATGGTCTATTTCGAGCTATTTGCTGAACGGACTTCTAAATCATATCCTTTTTATAATATAGACTATATATAGAGCAAGAAATATTTCTGTGGTTACCCATTTGTATAATTCTTTCATTTGCTAGCTCTGAAGATGTTACTGGTTAAGTAACGAAACGTGGATTTATATTGTTTAGTCTTGTGTTTATGGCTCTTCATTTAAAATTTTTGAGCTGGGCTCTTATTTTTATTCTACCTTTACGCCCATAAAATCAAACACCGCGATCATATAACAAACCATAGTTAACATAGTTTGTAATACAACCCTTTGCACGCACAATAGTACAATATCATCCCCTTCGCCACAAAATCTAATGTTTTCTTAACCCCCCGCCCAACTTGACATGGGTCCTGGTTTTACATATAACCGTTGCAGGAGTTTGCTAACGGAAACAACTTAATAGGGGAAGATCAATTTGCTCATAAGAAATTATCCTCCTGCAATGTGGCTTTGATTCTTCTCGTTGATAAATGGAAGACAGCAATGGATGAGAATCAAATGTCGGTTGTTACCTTCTTGGACTTACGAAAGGCTTTTGACGTCATCAATCATAACATTTTAATTGACAAACTTGCTGTTGTAGGTGTGTGTGGCACATCCATTCATTGGTCCGAGAATTACCTAAATAACAGGAAGCAGTTTGTCTTTTGTGACGGTACTTCATCAGATATTCTGAAAATAGACCATGGAGTACCGCAAGGGTCAGTACTGGGACAGATGTTGTTTTCCATTCATTTTAATGACGTCCTGTCAGTGGTGAACCACTGTAGTTCTACGCTCTTTCCGGATGATACTGAGCTCCATTCTTAGACACCAGTCAAGCTGCTCAATTTGTAAATGAATATCTTATGCACATTGGTAGATGGCTGAGGTTAACGAGATGGTTGCTCATCCAGGAAAACCGAGGATGATGAAAGTTGGTTCGAGCCCTGCTGTAAAATCTGCAGAGGATATCGACATCTATTTAAACAACCAGAAGCTGCAGGTGGTGGGGTCATACAAATATTTAGGAAGGCATGTGGACAGCGTTCTTTCATGGAGTGACCATCAAGATAATTTATCCAAAAGAGTTTACCCTAAGCTTAGGCTGTTGAATAGGATCTCAAGTTTCTTGGTGAAAGACATTCTTCTAATTTTAACAAACTATTTTCCCAATAATGGACTATGGTTGCATCGTTTGGCTGGATTGCCCAAAGAAAATGTCAAAGAAAATTGAGCGTTTACAAAACCAGGCTATGCGTTAAATGCTTGGAGTAAACATGCAGGAGATCCTGCACCCAAGTTATGCGTGTAAACTAGGATTTCTTACCATGTATAATCGCAGGCGCTTCCTTTGTTATATATTGGTTTAGAAAATTATACACAATTTACTATGTCCAGAACAATTAATCAGCTATCTGAAACTCAGATCTGATATGCATAACAACAGTTTTAGCGATAGTACAGTATTACATCTTCCAAGAGTGAAAACTAAAACAGGCCAGTCCACCTTTCAGTTTTCGGCGGCAGCGGACTGGAATAAATTGCCAAGATCCATTGGAGAAATAACAACTTTGTCAAGATTCAAGTCAGAGTTGTATAGATATTTGCGCGACCATTGCCATTGCTGTTCATGGTGTGGAGAGACAACTTCCATCCACGTGGTCACAGATGGCGGATTGTGAACGGCCTTCAGATATGGAGGTTAGCTGCGAATAACAAATAAGCAGTCCCCGATCAAATCTCGGGTTGCCCTTTGGCAAGGCATGGTACCCGATTAGCCACCAGCAGGGATATGGTGAAGCTATTTTGGAGCAGGATAATTAAGAAATGGCTCATGGTTTAGCGTGCTCCATCGAGTTATGGATGCACGCGGGAAATTGGGAGACCACGAAAAAATCGTAAGAGTTGGTCGAGGCGTAGCCGTAATTGTATATTATATGCTCGAAAACCTATCCACAAATTAACGCCGGTGCACTGTAAAAACTGATTGGTTAAAACAACCAATTTTTATTGGTTGTAACCAATCTGAATTGGTCATTTTAACCAATTGAAGAATTGGTTAGTCAGACATGACCAATTAAATATTGGTTGTTTCGACCAGTACTTAATTGGTTGTATTTTCAACCAAATTAAAATGGTAAATTCAACCAATTTCATATTGGTCGCTAATTAATGTTGAATGACTCAAAATGTCCAATTTAAATTTGTTCATGACCGCAACCAATTCTAAATTGGTCATATATCCGTAACCATTCATAAATTGGTCAAATCCATAACCACTCATAAATTGGTCAAATCCTTAACCAATTATAAATTGGTCCAATCCATAACCAATTATAAATTGGTCATATCTATAACCAATTATAAATTGGTCAAATCTATAACCAATTATAAATTGGTCATAACCTAACCAATTATAAATTGGTCATATCTATAACCAATTATAAATTGGTCATAACCAAACCAATTATAAATTGGTCATATCTATAACCAATTAAAAATTGGTCATAACCTAACCAATTATAAATTGGTAACATTCACAACCAAATATAAATTGATAAAGGTAAAAATCAAGTAATAAACAAAAAAATATCTGATTTGCTCTGAATTGAATCACGTCGTCAATCCTCTTTTATTATACTTCTTCCTGGGCTTTTGGGCTTATCTTAGGCAGATTTGGAGGATGCCAAAACTCAGCGGCAGCTAAACTATTGTAAACTAACTGTAAGTATTTTAGGGGGGGGGGGGGGGGTTAAAATGCATATAAAGCGGGCGAGAGGTTGTTGCCGTCCAGGGCAGGCGCTGTCAGGCACATGTGGCCGCGCAGCTAGCGAGTGCGCATTGATACTTTTGCGTCATCTCATCTCATCGCGCCACGTTTTGAAATTCATTTATGATGGTGGTGGATTCAAGCAATAGAAACTCTTGGTAATAAAGGACTTCTTGTTTGCGAAGGATCAGGCAGACTATCTTCACCGAAGTAACATGTTTTTCTTACGGAGAGATGTAACTAAAAGCCATCAAAATCCAGTTGAACCAAGATAGTCCAAGAAGCTTCTTATAAATACTCTCGGGCAAGAACACGAGGTAAACACTCATCAGAGATTTAATAGTATTTATCGTTTGTTTTCTATTGTCCTACGTATTGTAATGTGAAATTTTCTCTGGCTCTCGTTGTCAAATTTCCTGTTTGATTGTCCAATACAAACCATTTTATACTGAAGTTAATAGTGTAGTTGAAGTCAATGTTTATTACAGTAAGTCATCATCATCTTTTGTCGTCAACATGGCGGCTGGAATATCTTCTCATTTCAGGCAATTGTAGTTCCTAACAAACTCTGGAATCCTTCTTTCTTCTTTGCCATTCTTTAGTCACCGTTGCTTTCATGATAAGGGTTATCTTATGTAAAACCAAAGCATTCAAATATTGAGGTCAAAGTTATTTGTGATTAGTGTGTTTTCACTAGCAGAATTCATCATCATTCTGAAATCATTGTTGGTGACAGACTATTACAGTATGTTTTGTGTGTTTGTTTGTTTGTTTGTTTGTTTGTTTGCTTATTCATTTCTTTTATTTTATTTTCTAGTACATCTATAGGGGAGAGTTACCTTGTTCAGTTGTGTTCAACCATTCAACATGATGTTATTGGTAAGTAAAATTCTTAAATATAAAGCTTAATTCATATACTAGTAATTTATTCATTGACTAAATGACATAGTGGTCTATCCAATAAAGGTGGTTGATATCTCAAAGTAATATTAGCAGGTCATATATTGGTCTGACTGTATGTGTTTTTGAAAGTTACAATTATGCTGTATACTGAGATTTTTGATACATCAGGATTTTAAATTATACATTTCCAGGCTATTTGGTATATTATATATATATATATATATATATATATATACATTCGAACCCGTGACCTTCGATTTACTAATCCACTCTACCAACTGAGCAATGCAGTCAACGCCGGAGAAAGTTGAGGGAATGGGATTTAAATACTGAATATACTGTGTATATATATATATATATATATATATATATACATACATACATATGTATACATACATACATACATATATATACATACATATACTACCATTTGTGTTCAAGTGTTTAGTGTTTAGCGAATAACTAGTAATTTCCGGGATTTGAAACAAATGTTATCCAATGACAACTATAAGTTTGACTACTCGCTAAACACTAAACACTTGAATGCAAATGGTAGTATGTATATATATATATATATATATATATATATATATATATATATATATATATATATATATATATATATATATATATATATACACATATATACATATATATATACATATATACATATATATATACATATATATATACATATATATATATATACATATATGTATATATATACATATATATATATATATATATATATATATATATATATATATATATATATATATATATATATATATATATATATATATATATATATATATATATATATATATATATATATATATATATATATATAGATTTTCGCTTACCTCAAAAGTCTGCTACAGGCTGTTTCATCTAAAAAAAAAATCTTCAGGCAGATGACAATTTTCGAAAACAGGGGGTGCTTATATCCTTCTTGTCGGAACGTGGGAGTGTGGGGGCGAAACAATACATGCATTCATGGCTTTGTTGCGCTGTTTGCGCGGAATTTGTTCCGATGACGACATTGACTGATAATTTCTGCTCTTTTGTTGAGTAAACAATTCTTGTTTTTATCTTTCAAAATATAAAATTTTTCTTCTAAACATAAATTACATCGTTTTGAACCTCCCGTATACGAAATAGAATGTTTTAAAATTTGCCAATTAATACTAAAATCCTTATTGTTTTCTTTCAATGCCCAAATATATTTCGAAAGTTCGGTGTCGTTTGCATGCTTTTTATGCTGAAAAGATTTAGTGTGGTTGGCCAATCGCTCTTTGAATGTGGTTGAAGTCATGCCAATGTAATTCTTGATCGTGTTTGTGTTGTTTACTGTGACTGTTGCTTTGTATACTATGTCCCTAGTCATGCATTGTTTTCTAAGTGGACAATTCGTGTTTTTCTTACAATTGCAACTGCTAGTGTCCTTATCCTGTGGCATGTTATTCCTAGATATGTGTGCATTGTGTTTAGTGATTATTGACTTAACATTGTTCATGCAGCTGTAACTTACTTTGACTGTGTTTCTGTTAAAAATCTTATGGAGCTTGTGGTGTGGTGGGAAGTGCTTGTCAATTAGGTTTAGGAAATTACGTCCTATGTTTGTGCTTACACTCTTGCTAAAAGGTGGGTTGAACCAAGTGATGTTGCGTTGCCTATTCCTGCGTGGTTGCTGTGCTGTGTGTTGAGTGTAGCTAAGATTATGATCAAAGTTGCTGTGCCTAAGTGCGTTCTGATATATGGGTGCAGATTCCTGAAAAACTTGTTCGTCTGATGAGAGAAGTGCAATGCGCTTGTTGATTGATGCAGGTAACTGTCTTGTGATGCTTGGTGTGTGGTTAGAGTGCTTATTTATGTAAAGCGGATCGTCATTGGGCTTCCTATAGGGCCTATAATTTCCATTGTTAAGGTCGAAAGTTACATCTAAAAAGTTTACTATGCGTAAATTTGATTCGGCGGTAATTTTTAGGTCAAACTGCTCGAAAATTTTGTGGAGTTCTTTCCTTGTTTTGTCTGCTAAACGTGCTGATTTACTTTTTATAATAGCTAAACCGTCATCTCTATATAGGCCAATGCTTTCTTTGCCAAACTTCTTACTTAGGTGATTTAAAATGAAAAGGCCTACTAACTCACAAACTTCCGCGCCGTCGAAACAACCCATGGTAACGTCAAACAAACTATTGCTATCTTTTTTTATCCATGAAATTCCGGTATTGAAAAGGAGAGATTTTCTAGCGTGTTTTATTATTGAAATATTGTTTTCAGTTACAGTAGCCAAATTCGAGGCCCAAGATAATGCTTGGTCCAATAGTTTTTCAGAAATAGACGGATAGAAATCAACAATGTCAAACGAAATAAAACTATGTCTGTCCTTATCTTTTATATTGCCAAACCACTCAATTACTTGTTTTGTATTTCTCCATTGGTTTAAATTCAGTTTTTGTCTCAAATTAGAATTAATTTTGTCCAAAATCACCTTACTTAGTTTTCCGGATTCGCTTTTAGCGGGGTTAATTAATCGGCATTTTGGATTGTTTTCGAAATTTTCTTTGTGGTCTTTTAAAGATATAAATGCTTCGCGTTTTTTCATTTTTTCAATTTTGTCGCCGATTCCTAAACTGTTCGAAATTTCTTTTAGTTCCGAATCAATTTCATCTATAGTGTCCTCGGATCCATGCTTATATGTTTTTGTGATGTTGTCATGTAGGAGCTTGTTGTATGTGTCGAGCGGGGTTTCATAAATGTTCCTAGTTTTGTCTGCAAAAATGAAAATGTTGGGAGATGAATTAATTTTCTTTAAATCGGTAGCCAAACATTTCTGAAACTGGTTCGTATATGGCCGAAATTGTATATTTTCGATGAGTTTTATAAGCATTATCTTGGGCCTCGAATTTGGCTACTGTAACTGAAAACAATATTTCAATAATAAAACACGCTAGAAAATCTCTCCTTTTCAATACCGGAATTTCATGGATAAAAAAAGATAGCAATAGTTTGTTTGACGTTACCATGGGTTGTTTCGACGGCGCGGAAGTTTGTGAGTTAGTAGGCCTTTTCATTTTAAATCACCTAAGTAAGAAGTTTGGCAAAGAAAGCATTGGCCTATATAGAGATGACGGTTTAGCTATTATAAAAAGTAAATCAGCACGTTTAGCAGACAAAACAAGGAAAGAACTCCACAAAATTTTCGAGCAGTTTGACCTAAAAATTACCGCCGAATCAAATTTACGCATAGTAAACTTTTTAGATGTAACTTTCGACCTTAACAATGGAAATTATAGGCCCTATAGGAAGCCCAATGACGATCCGCTTTACATAAATAAGCACTCTAACCACCCACCAAGCATCACAAGACAGTTACCTGCATCAATCAACAAGCGCATTGCACTTCTCTCATCAGACGAACAAGTTTTTCAGGAATCTGCACCCATATATCAGAACGCACTTAGGCACAGCAACTTTGATCATAATCTTAGCTACACTCAACACACAGCACAGCAACCACGCAGGAATAGGCAACGCAACATCACTTGGTTCAACCCACCTTTTAGCAAGAGTGTAAGCACAAACATAGGACGTAATTTCCTAAACCTAATTGACAAGCACTTCCCACCACACCACAAGCTCCATAAGATTTTTAACAGAAACACAGTCAAAGTAAGTTACAGCTGCATGAACAATGTTAAGTCAATAATCACTAAACACAATGCACACATATCTAGGAATAACATGCCACAGGATAAGGACACTAGCAGTTGCAATTGTAAGAAAAACACGAATTGTCCACTTAGAAAACAATGCATGACTAGGGACATAGTATACAAAGCAACAGTCACAGTAAACAACACAAACACGATCAAGAATTACATTGGCATGACTTCAACCACATTCAAAGAGCGATTGGCCAACCACACTAAATCTTTTCAGCATAAAAAGCATGCAAACGACACCGAACTTTCGAAATATATTTGGGCATTGAAAGAAAACAATAAGGATTTTAGTATTAATTGGCAAATTTTAAAACATTCTATTTCGTATACGGGAGGTTCAAAACGATGTAATTTATGTTTAGAAGAAAAATTTTATATTTTGAAAGATAAAAACAAGAATTGTTTACTCAACAAAAGAGCAGAAATTATCAGTCAATGTCGTCATCGGAACAAATTCCGCGCAAACAGCGCAACAAAGCCATGAATGCATGTATTGTTTCGCCCCCACACTCCCACGTTCCGACAAGAAGGATATAAGCACCCCCTGTTTTCGAAAATTGTCATCTGCCTGAAGATTCTTTTTTAGATGAAACAGCCTGTAGCAGACTTTTGAGGTAAGCGAAAATCTATATTTGCTCTAACTATATGTTATCGAGCACTCTTTGCGTTTCGTAGACCAAAACCCACACGTATATTCGCACCCGTATATCGGTTGTGCACTCTTGTTTACGTTATTCATTTCTATTTAACTTCAAAATGCGGCAATTTAGATTTGACTATTCACTAAAGAATATCCCAATACCATCACAGGACGCTTATTTGAAGAATTTGATTGAAAAAGTGGAAAGTGTAATAAAACGTATGAGATGGAAAGCCAATTTCTTTCTTAAAAACAAACAGAGAGAAAACCAAAACAACCCTTTCGGCCTTGCGTCCAACAAAACACCTCCTTCTATCCCGGAAATAAAACCTTTCGAAGACGACCTTATAAAACTCATCGAAAATATACAATTTCGGCCATATACGAACCAGTTTCAGAAATGTTTGGCTACCGATTTAAAGAAAATTAATTCATCTCCCAACATTTTCATTTTTGCAGACAAAACTAGGAACATTTATGAAACCCCGCTCGACACATACAACAAGCTCCTACATGACAACATCACAAAAACATATAAGCATGGATCCGAGGACACTATAGATGAAATTGATTCGGAACTAAAAGAAATTTCGAACAGTTTAGGAATCGGCGACAAAATTGAAAAAATGAAAAAACGCGAAGCATTTATATCTTTAAAAGACCACAAAGAAAATTTCGAAAACAATCCAAAATGCCGATTAATTAACCCCGCTAAAAGCGAATCCGGAAAACTAAGTAAGGTGATTTTGGACAAAATTAATTCTAATTTGAGACAAAAACTGAATTTAAACCAATGGAGAAATACAAAACAAGTAATTGAGTGGTTTGGCAGTATAAAAGATAAGGACAGACATAGTTTTATTTCGTTTGACATTGTTGATTTCTATCCGTCTATTTCTGAAAAACTATTGGACCAAGCATTATCTTGGGCCTCGAATTTGGCTACTATAACTGAAAACAATATTTCAATAATAAAACACGCTAGAAAATCTCTCCTTTTCAATACCGGAATTTCATGGATAAAAAAAGATAGCAATAGTTTGTTTGACGTTACCATGGGTTGTTTCGACGGCGCGGAAGTTTGTGAGTTAGTAGGCCTTTTCATTTTAAATCACCTAAGTAAGAAGTTTGGCAAAGAAAGCATTGGCCTATATAGAGATGACGGTTTAGCTATTATAAAAAGTAAATCAGCACGTTTAGCAGACAAAACAAGGAAAGAACTCCACAAAATTTTCGAGCAGTTTGACCTAAAAATTACCGCCGAATCAAATTTACGCATAGTAAACTTTTTAGATGTAACTTTCGACCTTAACAATGGAAATTATAGGCCCTATAGGAAGCCCAATGACGATCCGCTTTACATAAATAAGCACTCTAACCACCCACCAAGCATCACAAGACAGTTACCTGCATCAATCAACAAGCGCATTGCACTTCTCTCATCAGACGAACAAGTTTTTCAGGAATCTGCACCCATATATCAGAACGCACTTAGGCACAGCAACTTTGATCATAATCTTAGCTACACTCAACACACAGCACAGCAACCACGCAGGAATAGGCAACGCAACATCACTTGGTTCAACCCACCTTTTAGCAAGAGTGTAAGCACAAACATAGGACGTAATTTCCTAAACCTAATTGACAAGCACTTCCCACCACACCACAAGCTCCATAAGATTTTTAACAGAAACACAGTCAAAGTAAGTTACAGCTGCATGAACAATGTTAAGTCAATAATCACTAAACACAATGCACACATATCTAGGAATAACATGCCACAGGATAAGGACACTAGCAGTTGCAATTGTAAGAAAAACACGAATTGTCCACTTAGAAAACAATGCATGACTAGGGACATAGTATACAAAGCAACAGTCACAGTAAACAACACAAACACGATCAAGAATTACATTGGCATGACTTCAACCACATTCAAAGAGCGATTGGCCAACCACACTAAATCTTTTCAGCATAAAAAGCATGCAAACGACACCGAACTTTCGAAATATATTTGGGCATTGAAAGAAAACAATAAGGATTTTAGTATTAATTGGCAAATTTTAAAACATTCTATTTCGTATACGGGAGGTTCAAAACGATGTAATTTATGTTTAGAAGAAAAATTTTATATTTTGAAAGATAAAAACAAGAATTGTTTACTCAACAAAAGAGCAGAAATTATCAGTCAATGTCGTCATCGGAACAAATTCCGCGCAAACAGCGCAACAAAGCCATGAATGCATGTATTGTTTCGCCCCCACACTCCCACGTTCCGACAAGAAGGATATAAGCACCCCCTGTTTTCGAAAATTGTCATCTGCCTGAAGATTCTTTTTTAGATGAAACAGCCTGTAGCAGACTTTTGAGGTAAGCGAAAATCTATATTTGCTTAACTATATACACTATGCGTTATCGTAGACCAAACCCACACGTATATATATATATATATATATATATATATATATATATATATATATATATATATATATATATATATATATATATATATATATATATATATATATATATATATATATATATATATATATATATATATATATATATATATATATATATATATATATATATATATATATATATATATATATATATATATATATATATATATATATATATATATATATATATATATATATATATATATATATATATAGATAATATATATATATATATATATATATAGATATATATATATATATATATATATATATATATATATATATATATATATATATATATATATATATATATATATATATATATATATATATATATATATATATATATATATATATATATATATATATATATATATATATATATATATATATATATATATATATATATATATATATATATATATATATATATATATATATATATATATATATATATATATATATATATATATATATATATATATATATATATATATATATATATATATATATATATATATATATATATATATATATATATATATATATATATATATATATATATATATATATATATATATAATATATAAATATATATATATATATATATATAGATATATAGATATATAGTATATAATATATATATATATATATATATATATATATATATATATATATATATATATATAGATAAATGAGATATGTGTTGACACACAAGTAATAATTTATAAGGAAAAAGACATTTGTCAAATAGAGGCAATTGAATAACACTCGTTTTAGTTGTGTGGTATTTATTGCACTAACGTTTTTCACGTTTTTTTAGCACCTGAAGAGCTAAACAGCGAAAACGTTAGTGCAATAAATACCACACAACTAAAACGAGTGTTACATTCAATTGCCTCTATTTGACAAATGTCTTTTTCCTTTATATATTATATATATATATATATATATATATATATACATATATATATATATATATATATATATATATATATATATACATATACATATACATATATATATATATATATATATGTATATATATATGTATTAGTATAGTAGTATGCAGATACAGTCCGCATATTGCTTATACATCAATCACTGAACATCCCTACAAGAATTTTGCTAGGGACGTAGAATTTTATGTTCAAATTATTTGTTCAGTAACTGCAATCTTGTAGTTAGGAAGAATGTATGAGTATGTGACCTTTGGACGGAACCTTACTCTTAACCGTGGAAAGCTAGTCAGCTAGTAGGTCATTACGGAGAGCCCATCTGTGATACAGTATATGATGGAAGGTAGTCCTAAATATATTTTGTATATAAAGTTTAATATTGAAATACTAGTAATTTAAATTATGAGATGATTTTACTCTCTAAAGGGGAGGTAGCAATGGCATTGGATCAAGTGATTAATTTACCCATTGCTGCTTGAGCCAGCCAAAAATGTCCCCTTTATTGTTTTACTCTGTTTATCAGCAGATGATTCCTCAGACAGTCTATTGTAGGCATCAGTGGGTTAAATGGTAATGAACATTTAGACAAACAAAAATCACAAAAAAATCAAAATTTTAGTTTATGATATGTTTTGATTAATAAAAATACTTACAGGTAATTAAAATAACCAGAAGAAGATATACTTTTGTATAACAATGTATTACTAATTCTGGCAAAACACAAATTTTATAGCATCATCCCCCATCTTGTTTTAATACTGTGTCCAATTACTGCTAACTTGGGGGTTAGTGATACCACAAGCTGGGTACAAATACAGTATTTTAAATTTACATAAATTCACTGATAGCTGAGTGTTTTCCATTGAAAGTGTTGTAATTCAATATTGTGAAAACAGAATTCACTAAAAGTAATCTTCAGTTGTACCCAGCTTGTAACATCAGATGCATATGAAAAAATTGTCAAAGGTGGCAGCTGATAAGATTGTTGTTTTTTTGCAGTATCAACACAACAGTTTACCACTTTTTTTTCATTTGATATTGCCCAATATATTATATTTTACACTGCCTGGGCACCTCTTAGAGCAATTCTAATGCTTTTCTTTTTTCTTATATCAGAATGATGAATCAATTGATGTTGAAATTGCAAAGTCAGTTGAGCCATGACTAATGTTATGTCAGGAAGTTTGTCATGCCTTGACCTAATTTATATTGCTGCAGAGAGGATGATTATCTAGCTGCTTTCATTATTGGTTCAGTGGTAGCTGCTATATTTTTAATATGGAGTACCCTTCCTAGTCAAGGAACATGTTTTTGTATATTGAAACAATGTTTATTATTGATGGAAAATTGTAACAATTCGAAGAAAAGAGGGGCTATCAACACATTTTTAAAAGAACTTAGTTTAGTTTAAATTTATTAAAGTTTTTTATGCATGTCTATTTTATGCACCTAATCAGCCAAGATTGTTTAACTTTATTACTTTTTTTAATTGCAGACGATTTCACATCACTTTTGACAACAATTTCTGAACTTCATTCGGATATTCGCAAGTTTATTTCAACTTACGCATTTGATTAGGTATTGAATTCCATGTAGCCAATGAAATGCATCAGTTCAAATGAGCTTGGGAACATCCGAATGAACTTGCAAATATTCGAACGCACTTTTGTCAAAAGTGATGTGAAATCGTCTGTAAATATCTTAAAATTTGTAAATAATAAGTGCAAGTTAAATTAACCCCCGAAATGTACTAATGTAGTTAAATATATGTAGTTATATTTACTTTTAAATTCTAGTAAAATAATTGTGGTTAAATTTACCACAAAAGTGCAGTTATTTTATGTAGTTATATTTACTACAAAAGTGTGGTTAAATAAATGTAGTTAAAATTACTACAAAAGTGTGGTTAAATAAATGTAGTTAAAATTACTACAAAAGTGTGGTTAAATAAATGTAGTTAAAATTACCACAAAAATTGTAGTTGTTCTTTTTTTTTAACTACGTTTCTGTAGTTAAATTAACTACTTTCAAATAACAGTGCAATGGTGATTTTAACCTATTTTAAATGGTTATATTTAACCATTTTAACATGGTTAAAATGACCAAAAAAAATTGGTCGTTTGGATGCATCTGAGACAACCAGTTTAAAATGGTCAAAACAACCAAAAAAATAATTGGTGAAAACAACCAAAAAAGAATTGGTTATGTTGACCAATTCTTTTTTGGTTGTTTTGACCAATTATTTTTTTGGTTGTTTTGACCATTTTAAACTGGTTGTCTCAGATGCATCCAAACGACCAATTTTTTTTGGTCATTTTAACCAATTTGTTTTTACAGTGTGGAGGTCCCACTACCTACCTTATTATATAAATATATAGATTTTTGAGTGCTCTCCAAATTTCCCAAGTGCGTCCATAACTCGATGGAGCACACTAAACCATGAGCCATTTCTTTTATAACATAGCATTAAATCCTTTCACAAGCCGACGAATCCTTTTGGTTGTTGTGTTTTTCTACTTTCGTAGCCAAGTCTTTTTTGTTCACTAAAATCCGACCAAAAGGACAGTTTAAACTCAGTTACCCAGACCAAGTTTATGTCTTCGGGTCGTTGTTCTTTATTACTCAAAAAAATTAAATGACTTGGTATTTTGATAATATAAAAGGCCATAAAAAGTCAATTTAAAACTCAGTTTTGTCTTGAAAATTTTCCCCGCCCTTTTTTGCCGTGCTCCATCGAGTTATGGAGCACACACGACAGCCAATCGAAAAGGTTGCTATATCAAAGCTATGTTATAATGGGTTTTGTTAAGTGCATGTACCGACAGACTGGTTCATTGGGTAACAATGTATCGTCTTGGCGTAAGAACTTGCAAAAGTCACCGGCAGATGCATCTCGCTCAATAAGGGCACTGTTCTGGTGACGGTGGCACCTAAAAAATACTACAAAAATGCATATCTAATGTCGACCAAACAAAAATCTTGATCATAGCGCATCGTCCGTACGTGGTTGAACAAGGGACGCGTCCCTTATTGACTAGCAAGGCTGGGGTTGGCGAAAAGTATGCTACTGGCTGTGACAGTTTGTCGCTGTCCACCAGAACACCTGGTGCAAGAAGTAATTTCTCGAACAACACCTACAAGAACATTCGTTTAGCTACAGTTAATGTGAGAACATTGCAGGATGACTTTGAACTTGCATGCATTGTAAAATCTGCAGAACAACTCGATATTGATGCACTTGCTATGCATGCAAGAGGTCAGACGAATATCCTATGCCTCGGTAACGCTTGAGAATGAATCACTGAAAGGCTGGAAACTAACATGGAGCGGACACATGAGTAAACATGAACATGGTGTGTGTTTTCTGTTAGCACTACATGTTAGACTTGAGGCAACTTGTGAACACCTAGCAACCAGGATAATATCTGCAAAAGTAATTGTCAAAAACCTAAGACTATCGCTTCTCAACGTTTATGCGCCGACAGATGTGTCAAAAAGTCCCCGCCAAATCAGTGTTCTACTCCGCGTTAAATACAGCAAAGAAAGATCTGGACACAACGCCCAGCTATAAAGTAGTAGTACTTGGAGACATGAATTCTACAATTGGCACAGAAAGTAAAGATACAGTATGTTGGGATCGTATCAGTAGTATTATAGGGCGGCGCAAGGGCGGCGTTCTCGTTAATATTCAGGGCGGCGTTCTCATTAGTATTCAGGGCGGCGTTTCATTGGTATTCAGAGGGTGCCGCAAGGTGGCGTTCTCAATATTCAGTATACTCATTAATATTCCGTGTGACGCATGGTGTGATCATGGATTGTAAAAGAACTGGATAGGAAACTAACTGACGTCAGCAGGCTAAACCTAGTTGCAAATTGTGACGTCACATGAAAACAAATTCGGTTCGTAGGAACGAGAGACCGAAAACAAGACTGTGCTTTATACATCTTCTGATAAATCTGTTATTGTCTAAGTTGCTGGATATGTCTGTAGAAAAACCATAGACAAGATACAACGGTTTGCGCAGCTAATGAAATGCCAACGACTAGTAGAGTGCGAGAAAACTGTGAAGGTTAGGGAACATTGCAAAAACATTTAGTAAGAATTTACCAAGGTGTCGAAAAGCAAACTCCATCTCTGTCCTTAGGCGGATTTACGTCTGTGGATCCGTTAATTTTTGCTTTTTTTTCTTCCCTTGAAACATCTATCCGACCATATCTTAAAATTAGGAGCAGTACAAGGAAATCGGCGGATAGTGAATTGCTCGAACAATAATTAATCGATAATACCCCAGTAGCACCCGTGCAAAGTAGATCTATAAAAAGCTTGTCCTTTTTAATTTATTTGTAAGTTGTGCAGACAATTGTGTGTCATGACCTTGCTGTTTATCCCTGTTCTTTAATTAGCATGTTATCAGTGATTTATGCCATTGACTGAGAATTTATCTGTACAGTACACAGCTGGGATAATAAGAAGTCTCTTGCCTGTTTGCAATTTAACAACTGATTTCACATAAATGTCATATTAACTTTATTTTATTAATAAACAAAATTGTAACTGCAGCATATGTACAAAGATAAATTTACATGTGATTTATGCATCTATTATCAGCTTCCCCCCGGGGCTGACCCCTTACAATCACAACAAATACCCCAGGGTACAGGGCATGATCTATTAGTAAAAAATTGGGAAAAGCCCCAACCCCTTAGGTGCAAAAAATATAAACTAGTTGTAATAAAAGTTACCCATAGGTATATATGATTGAGCAAAATGTTGCCAATTCCCCATGGCCTGGGAGAACAAGGAAAGGTAAAAAATCAACAATAGCCCCTGAATTCCAGTGGGTTCCCAGATGCATCACCTTACATTGTAATGAAACTTTATTAAAAATACTTCAAAAAAACATCTTGTTTATAAAGAAAAAAATATGCTTTACAGTTTTGAACTTGGGATTTTTTTTTACCTTTCTATATATATATACAGTTTTAAAGCTGGCTCATAAAAATAGCTGCTCAAAACAAATGTATTATATAGTATCTAGTCTGATTGTAAAATAAAAGCCTAATATCTATTATGGTATTTTGTTGATATATAATGGATTTTTCATAGTTAAAATATATAGCATGCAAAGTTGGAATACCAATGATGTATAATTATAATACTCTCATGACTATTAGTAAGCAATTATAGACTGAGATATTATACAACACGCATGTTTTGAGCAGTCATTTTCTAATCTATATTTGAACATAAAATTAAAATTTTATAAATGGAAAATCATATTCATATTCATAAGCCCCCTCTAACCTGAAACATCTTCCTACAGCCCTGCCGTATATGACACCTACATACATCACAACACTATCTTTTGGGTTACTTCTAGTAAGAAAATCTTTTTTCACTAAATCTAGAAAATTAGAATAATTTTCCTTTTTTAAAACAACTACTATAGTCCTTCAGAGTTCTGCTATCTTGGTAATATTATAAACACACCACTATCCTTAAGCATTTGCTAAGCATTTAGAGATGCGGAGTGAAGCTTGAAACACCATCTTATTTTGAGCAGATGCCATCGTCTTCCTCTTTTGTCACTACATTTCATAGCATTCTCTTGTTGCTGGAGGAAAAGAGTTTTAAAATCATCTGGATCTTGGGATTTGTAGCATGACTTCAAGTTGTTGAAGAGGCTTTCCACCACATTGTTGTCATCAGGTTGTAATGTAATTGACTCCTAGAAGACAAAACAGAAAGGAGCCAGCAGTAAGTTAATAGAAGTGACCTAATAGTGACCTAAAACCTAGCAACCATCTTACACAATTCTCTTTGCAAAGGCACAAATTCTTATCGAAAAAAATCAACTTAAAAAATAAGCTTAGTGTTTGTAAATATGATTAAGCCACAATAAAAGGAAAGATCTACTAGTTGAAGCATACCATGGATAAAAATACACAGATTAAATACTTAAAATACCCATCCCCATTTTCGCAAAATACGGAAGAAATTAGGCAAAATAGACTGCTATTCGGGGATGCAATTTCCTCTACTAGCAAACTGACAATAATCTAAACAAAAACGATCTACTCTTACCTTGAGAGTTGTTGCGTGGCTTAGGCGGGTTCATTTCGGCCATGAATCAGTATAAAAGAACAAAAAAACAAGAACAAAGATGTCGACAAGAAAAAATATGAAGAGGTCAAAGAAAATCCCAGTCAAAAGCATAGGGAAATCAACAATACTTACGCCATAACTCGCCATTGTGACATCACAATTTGCAACTAGGTTTCAAATTCAGCCAATCAGCGGCCTGGAGACACCTCACATGACTTTAGTTTCCTATCCAGTCTTTTTACTATCCATGGTGTGATGTACGACGCTAGGCGGCACTCAATAATATTCAGGCGTTCTCATCGCTGAGTCGGCTGAGATAAATACTGTGGGGTAGTTCGAATATTATTTGAATAATATGGATACTTTGAATATTATATTAGTGAGAACCTAAATTATCGCACAGTCTTTTACACATTTGGTGGGAAATAAGTGTTAACA
>CAXIUP010000036.1:170000-175000 GCA_964035015.1 Corallium rubrum | reverse complement strand
CTTCGCGAGCCTTTTAATGCATTTCTAACCTGAGTTGTTTCACCAAAAACTACTATGGCTGACTTTCCGCTGTTAAACTCAAACCTCCATTTCTTGCTATAGTTCTCCATTTCCGAAATCAGTTTCTGCAGACCTTTCACCATTGGAGACAATAAGACAATGTCATCTGCAACAGTCACATTTCCACAGTAGGTAGATTTCACCGTCAGTCCACCATCGCACTCCGACAATATTTTATAGATGTCATTATTGAAACACAGATAGAGCCACGGTGAGAGGACTCCACCCTGTCTTATACCTTGTCTCACCGGAAAGGTGTCAGATATTAGACCATTTACCGAAACACAGCATAGAAGTTTACTGTACCATTTTCGAAGCAGACGCCATGTTTTTCCACATATTCCTAGGTTAAAAAGCTTATAGAAAAGCCCATCAAACCAAACAGTATCGAATGCCTTTGCACTGTCAAGAAAACACGAGTAAACCTTGCTTCCATTTTCCACAGCTTCATTTATTACCTCCTGTAGAACAAAGCTTGCATGAATACAACTTTTACCAGCCTGATAAGAAAACTGTAAACAATTTGGCACCCCAGAGTTCTGGAACGCCCTAATCATCCGAGACAGCATAAGATGTTCAAGGATTTTTCCAGCTACATTCAACAGGGTAATCCCACGGTAACTATCCTTGAGTAGCTTATTTTTTTTCTTTCCTTTATAAAGTGATATGATTAGACCCATTGCCATGGAATTAGGAACGTCTTCCAATTCTCGTATAATATTCAATACACTAGTCAATAAGGTTAAAAGTTCTTCTCCACCATATTTCACGTGCTCATACACTAAACCATCTAATCCCCCGGTTTTGTTGTTAGGAAGCTGAAGACATATCTCCTGCACTTCATCGAACATAAATGGTTCATCCAGAACGTCATCAGTACAAGATAAACCAACATCTACATATTCTTTAAGCTTTTGCTGCACACTTTCTTTAAACGAATCATCATAATGAGCAGCTTCTTTTGGTGTGTATAAGTCTTCATAATGTTTTTTCCAAATCAGAAGTAATTGTTCACTGTCAGTAACCACCTTCCCATCGACCTCCAATTTCTTCACATTCCGTTTTTTTGGCATTCGTTTGTTTTTCGTAATTCGCTGAAATTTTGCACGGTCATTTTTAAACAACTCTTCCATTCGTTTATTTTGCTCAACTTCATAATGAAAAACCTTTCTTCGCATGGCTTTGCGAAACTCACGCTTCGCACTTTTGTACTCAGTGTAATATACATTGTTACTATCCCTCGGTCGCCCATGTTCGATCCATACTCGTCTTAACATCCTACTACGTGAGTGTAAATCCTTTAGACCATTTTTCCAGTATGGTTTCAAGTATGGACGAGCTTTTTTGCATGGAAGAGATTTTTCGGCAGCAGAAAGAAGCGTCTCTGTTATATTTTCCAGTATCCCTTCAACCTCTTCAGATGATCCAATTTCGCCCACATTTATGCGTGGTAAATTCTCTGACACATTTTTTTGATAGTTTCGGAGAAGTTCTCCGTTTTCTATCACACGCCAGTTTATGCGTTTCTTCTGACCATTGATTTCACTGGTTGACCGTGAGTTTTTCCCATATGTAGGTAACTTTAGCTTACACACAATTGGCATGTGATACGAAAGGTTCTCATGATTATCATCTTTAACACAACAGTATTCTACATTGTGGATATCGGCAGCATTAAGTAGTATGTGGTCGATTGTTGTTTGAATTATCCCACTCTGAGCCCAATAAGTTCCAATTTGTCCAGTACATAGTGTTTGCGAGTTAACTGAGCTAAGACATTGTCTTTGCATTATTTTGATCAGTTCGCGCCCTCTTACATTTGACGATCTAGACCCCTTGGACCACCATACTTGCCAATATGGCAATTAAAATCGCCCAAAACGATAATCATACCCTGATCACACAACTGGTTAATTGTGTCTTCTAATAGATCTGTGTGTCTCCTAAATTCCTCCATCGAGTGATTGGCAGATGGAAAGTATACCCCAACAATGAATAGACATGATTCACCAGGCATTGTCACTTTTATAACGATAATTCGATCATTACCGACATGTTCGAGCTGCTCAACTAAGTTGTCCACACTACGACGCCACAATATACCTATGCCACCTTTCCCTCTTCTCCAGACAGAATTTAGGTTCAGATTATCACTCGATCTACCCCATCCAACAAAGTCTTTATGTATAGTCGATAAAAACTCTAAAGATTCAGGATACAGCCAGTGCTCTTGTATAACCATAATATCAGTATCAGTTAAAAGTTTTTCCAGGTAATTTACATTAGTCATAACACCGCCGATATTCCAGGTGGCTAGCCTCAAACCTGTGCTACAAACATCGTGATGCAGATTATTCATACCCATATTATTGTCACACATTTGATCCATTATTTCTGTGTTGACTGCTTACTAGTTTTCCCGTCACTACATCTTCTTTCTTCGTTTACTTTGTCTAATTGACCTTTAGTTAACCAGGGCTTACATGTAACAAATCTAGGCCAAAAATTTGGTATTGCAACTTTAGGACAATCTGATTGGAGAATATTTAATTTGGCTGATTTTGTGCCACGTCTTCTACTGGGAAAGACTTTTAGTTGTGTTGGATTGATGCCTCTTTTATTCCAAAAAGAAAATATCTGGACGTCATTCACTTTCTCATCGATCCCACTTAAAAGATATTTCTTAACTTTATTTCGTTTACGCTCTACTCCTATAAAGCCATCTTCAGTTGGTTGCACAAATTGCAGAGCAGATCCAGTGTCAGACTCAATTACACTAGACGAGTTGGACATAGGGGCAACCGACAATGCATCCACATCTATGACAGGTTCATTATTTTTTGATGCAGGCGAAGATCTCCCAGTCAGGAAAACAAGAACAGCTTCTTTAACACGGTCTAAAACCTTTTGTTGCTGCTGCTCCTGTTGTTGTTGTTGTTGTTGTTGTTGTTGTTGTTGTTGTTGTTGTTGTTGTTGTTGTTGTTGTTGTTGTCGTTGTCGTTGTTGTTGTTGTTGTTTTTGTTGTTGTCGTTGTCGTTGTTGTTGTTGTTGTTGTTGTTGTTGTTGTTGTTGTTGTTGTTGTTGTTGTTGTTGTTGTTGTTGTTGTTGTTGTTGTTGTTGTTGTTGTTGTTGTTGTTGTTGTTGTTGTTGTTGAATAGAGGCAGCAGGAGCTTCAACATTTGGTTTTGATGAATATGTTGTTAATTGAGTATTTCTCTCAATATCGCGATCCAAGGGCGTATTGTTGCTAACAGGCGTTTTCGGTTTAGCACGTTTTGCATAAGTATCAACCGTAGAAGGTAAACGATGTCCCGAAGAAACATGGTCTATGGAATGTGTAGGAGGTTTAATTACGGAAATTTCTGATGATTGTGTGGTACTTTCTTTAAGAGATTCTATTTCACAGCTTTGCCTTTTGAGTACACTTTCTAATTTCTCTATTTTTTCCTGTAACAGAGCGATATCAAGTTTTGATTGCTCTCTAAACAGCATAAAGCTTGCCTGTAACGACGATAGCTCGCATCTAATGTCAGAAGCTCTGCTCAACTGATTGACCTGAACTGGGCTTCCACATCTTGCTTCGATGCCTACATTATTTTTTAATCCTGAATCACGAAGACCAGTTATCTGACTTGGAGTAGAAGCGTCTTTTTGACTACAATCATTTTCTGTGTCGATCTCGTCAGATCTATTGTTGACACCACTTATATTGTCAAATGAACTGTCGATAAAACGCTCTAGATCTTCTAATGAAGACTTATGTGTATGCGGCAAAGGACCATCGTTCTTAAACATAAATTTAATTTCACCGGTGACAAAACCAGTGTCAAGAAAATTACACAATTCGCAAATATCGTTAGCCAAGCGCTCTTCTAAAGAAGAGAATGCACTTTGCCCAGCGCGAGGCCTGCGCCTTAAATATGCTTCGCCTTTTGGAAACTGCTCAAACTTTTGACATTTCGAGGTAAGTTTTATCTTCAACTGAGTTAGAATATCGACATTTGCTTGTTCTACCAGACTTCGAACAACGCTTCTTCTCGGTTGGTATTGTATCCGTTGTAAATGAGCTTCAAGTTCAAGCAGTGAACTTGACATGATACCAGACAAATGAGTATATATACCAAATGAATAAAATGATATAAATAACCCCAGTAAGGAAAAATAGACCACGTCGGATTGACCCACGTACAACTAATCGATAGATAGATAGATAGATAGATAGATAGATAGATAGATAGATAGATAGATAGATAGATAGATAGATAGATAGATAGATAGATAGATAGATAGATAGATAGATAGATAGATAGATAGATAGATAGATAGATAGATAGATAGATAGATAGATAGATAGATAGATAGATAGATAGATAGATAGATAGATAGATAGATAGATAGATAGATAGATAGATAGATAGATAGATAGATAGATAGATAGATAGATAGATAGATAGATAGATAGACAGACAGATAGACAGACAGACAGACAGATAGACAGACAGATAGACAGACAGATAGACAGACAGATAGACAGACAGACAGACAGACAGACAGACAGACAGACAGACAGACAGACAGACAGACAGACAGACAGACAGACAGACAGACAGACAGACAGACAGACAGACAGACAGACAGACAGACAGACAGACAGACAGACAGACAGACAGACAGACAGACAGACAGACAGACAGACAGACAGACAGACAGACAGACAGACAGACAGACAGACAGACAGACAGACAGACAGACAGACAGACAGACAGACAGACAGACAGACAGACAGACAGACAGACAGACAGACAGACAGACAGACAGACAGACAGACAGACAGACAGACAGACAGAGAGAGAGAGAGAGAGAGAAAACTTTATTTAAATTCGGAGTCTTATCAATTAAAAATTGCTTTTCATAAGAGCCGAATATAAGTTAATTAAATT
>CAXIUP010000036.1:0-165000 GCA_964035015.1 Corallium rubrum | reverse complement strand
GCCAATTATTGACCCCTGAGGAACACCACAGCTAATTGGCTTTGTATTAGACAAATGTCCATTGACATAACATTTTTGACTTCGGTCTGTCAAATATGACTGAAACCATCTTAGAGTGTTTTGGTCAACACCATAGTGTGATAGTTTGCGCATTATGATTTTATGATCAACGGTGTCAAAAGCCTTCTTTAGGTCAGTAAAAAGTACCCCATTAACAAATCCGTTATCTGTGATTATCAGTTATTGGTCGTTTCCAGTAAGGCGGACTGACGACTTGTTTAACAAGCAGGTTGTTTATTGTCAAGTACTTGTAAAATTGATTATAGACAATTTTTTCAAATTTTTTGTTACGGGCTGGTACTACTGATATTGGTCGATAATTATTAAAGTCCGACTTCTCGCCATTCTTAAAAACACGGAAAACTTTAGCCAATTTCCATTCATCAGGGAAAATACCTGTTGTGATTGATTGATTGATTAAATATGTGTGTTAAAGAAGGCGATACGACGTTTGCTGCAATTTTTAATAATTTGCAAGGCAGGTTATCTAAACCTTTAGCCTTCTTAGTATTGATCTTGTTTAATATATAGCAAACTTCGTGCACATCGATTGTTTGAAAAGAAAATGTACTATTTGTGCGGTTAAGATATGAAATAGGATCAGTATCTATTGATGGTATTTCACTAGCCAAGTTCTCGCCTATTTTAACAAAATGGGAATTGAAAGCCTCTGCAATGTCTGCTGGTGTGGTTACAGTCTGATTATTCCTTTTTATTTCCGAAATGTTTGTTTGTTTACTATGACGAGAATTTAAGTCACTAATTAGCTTCCATGTTTTCTTCGGATCACTTTTAGCATGATCTAAATTTGTCTTAAAAAATATTTGCGCTTGGATTGCTTGATTGCATTGTTAACTTCATTTCTGGCATCTTTATATTGCTTCAAAATAGCTTGGTCTTTTGAGTTAGATGCTAGTGGCAATATCCTAATCGCTCTTCATGTATGACATAAAATTACGTGCTAAAAGTGATGATCCCAATTTTGAAAGATATAAATTACTACAATTTAGATGCTTGTCTGTTATATTTCTGTGGTGTATGAAGTTCCATTGGTTTTGACAACAGAATTGTCTAAGCTCCATATTTACATTTTTAACTCCTTCACTTAGGTGCTCGTCATCAGTTCGAGTAATTAAGCTTGAGATATTGATCGTGGTGCCACATGCTTCATTGTTTATGGTATTGACCAGGTCAACGATTTCCTTAGCACATGCTGTGGGTGATTCGCTAGATCTTAGGCTATTTGTGCCGACATGGAGGATTATTTCATCTGGCTTCTTTCGTAATAATGGTTTGACATGGTCCACCATATCTTTTGTAGTACACCCTGGAAAGGAGGACACTTGAACTTTTTGATCTTTCGACATTTTCCATCCCTGCAGGTTTTTTAATAAGGAATCACCTGCAATGATGATTGATTTCGCATCCTTCATTGTGCCATTCTTGGAAGGTGTAGCTGCTTTAGAAAGTAATGAATATTTGTTTGGGCTCTCGTATGTAACTTTGCTTGATGTAGTTGAAAGCTTTTTTAATTTTCTCTTAGACAGATTTTCCTCAGTTGATTTTTCTTTGGGTTTCGTAGTCTTTTTTACAACACGCGTCCACTCCGCCTGTAAGTCGTGTTGATTTCCATGGTCATTGGATGTCGAAGCTTCTTCAACGCTATTGCCATCTGTCTTTGTGCTTTGGTTAGTTAAAAACTGATCGGTCGACATTAATTTAATGACACATAACAAGCTGGAGTTTTCTTCTTTTAGTTTAGACAGTTCTTTGTCTTGTGTTAGGATTCTTTGCCGTAGTTGGTAAAGCTCGTCGTCTACAGAAGAGTACACTTTATCAATATGGGCTTGGTTTTTGAACTGGTCAGACTCCTTAAAAAGTTAATGAACTGTTTGTTCAAGCTTGTTAAGCCTGGTCGTAAAATCTGATGGAGTTTCCTTAGCATTCGGTAACTGTGATAAGTTTAGTGTCTCCACAACATTTTTATTCGATTCAGCGACGCTGTCAGCAATCTACACGTCGGAAAGCAACACTTTTCCTTTCAACGAAGATGCATTATATCCAATAAGAGTGTCGATTTTGTCGTAAATACTCTGGCTATCTGGCCCTTGAAAACTTATATTTTTACTACCTGAGTACCACACAAGTGTATTTTCTCCGGCTCTTAGAGTTTTTCTGCCTCCACTGGTCGCCCAATGTCCGTTAACTTTAAGGTCTGTGTCGGCAAATTTCTTGAGCATCTGGAGATTAGAATTTCACTTCAATTGATCTTTCTCCTCACAAAAACATTCCCCACACAAAAACAAAAACATTTAAAGTATCTAAAGAAGAGTCAGCCAAAGTCTTATCACACGCTTTGTCTGTATTATCAACTTCAAAGACATCAGATGCATCAGGATTTGTTAAGATTGAATCACTGTCTTCGACAGCGGCCATCTTGACGTTTACACCGGAAGGAAGTGGAAGATAAGGAAGATAAGAGGAAGATAAGAGGATCATAAGGAAGACATGAGGAAGATAAGAGGAAGATAAAGCGAAGAAAAGAGGAAGCTAAGAAAGATAAGTGGAAGATAAAGGAAGATAAGTGGAAGATAAGGAAGATAAGAGGAAGATAAGAAGAAGACAATGACGATAAGAGGAGGATAAGGAAAATAAGGGAAAGATAAAGGGAAGATAAGAGGAAGATAACAGGAAGATAAGGAAGATCAGAGGAAGATAATGAAGATAAGAGGAAGATAAAGAAGATAAGAGGAAGATAAGTGGAAGATAAGAGGAAGATAAGAGAAATACCGAGGAAGAAAAAAAATGAAATAAATTGTCCGAATATGCTTTGAACCAATCATTTTACTCCTAAACCTCAAAGAGTGAACATGTCGTACATCTGTAACACTTGCGGAAAAATTTTTTCGACAAGAGGCAATCTTCAACGCCATATTAAAAATTTCCATCAGGGAAGTAAGTAATTCAGGGCATGTTTCCCCATTTATTAATGGATATAACATCCAAAGTCTCCATATTATTCAAATAATATTCTAGCTACGCCACAGTATTTATCTCAGCCGATTCAGCGATGAGAACGCCTGAATATTAATGAGTGCCGCCGTGCATCACACGGAATATTAATGAGTCCTGAATATTTAATGAGAACGCCACCTTGCCGCACCCTTGCGGCACCCTCTGAATACTAATGAAACGCCGCCTGAATATTAATGAGAACGCCGCCCTGAATGCTAATGAGAACGCCGCCCTGAATACTAATGAAACGCCGCCCTGAATATTAATGAGAACGCCGCCCCTGCGCCGCCATAAAAAAGGGGCTCGATCGGCCCCTATAATACTGCTCGTATCCTTGGTCACAATAATTCAGATAGAGTTAAAACCAACGACAACGGAGAAAGAATGTTAACTTGGTGCCTAGCGAATCGAATTAAGGTCATGAACTCGTTCTTCCGAAGTAAACGAATACACTGAGGTACGTGGCGACGCATTGAGGCTGTGCAAAATGCGTACTAAATGCTGTTATTATTATTATTATTATTATTATTATTATTATTATTATTAATGAGTGCCGCCTAGCGCCGTGCATCACACCGTGCGTCACACGGAATATTAATGAGTCCTGAATATTTGATGACAACGCCACCTTGCCGCACCCTTGTGGCACCCTCTGAATACTAATGAAACGCCGCCTGATTATTAATGATAACGCCGCCCTGAATACTAATGATGATAACGCGGCCCTGAATACTAATGAGAACGCCTCCTTGAATATTAATGAGAACGCCGCCCCTGCGCCGCCATAAAAAAAGGGGCTCGATCGGCCCCTATAATACTGCTCGTATCCTTGGTCACAATAATTCAGATAGAGTTAAAACCAACGACAACGGAGAAAGAATGTTAACTTGGTGCCTAGCGAATCGAATTAAGGTTATGAACTCGTTCTTCCGAAGTAAACGAATACACTGAGGTACGTGGCGACACGCAGCTACTGGTAAATGGAAACGTGTTGATTATATTTACACGAGTGAGTGGCTTTCGAAAATGGTGACTTCATGTCGAGTTTTCATCTGACCATCACAAGTATTTGACAACGAAAAGAGCTCTACATTTTCAACCCAGCAAACATCGCTGGCCCGTTAGCGACACGCTTGTTCTATAGTAAATTGATTCGTTCCGTAGAAATAGAGAAGTATACCGCAAAAACTAAGCTCTTCCGTAGAGACAGCGAACTCTGCTCTTCCGTAGAGACAGCGAGTCCTTCCATACAAAGAAACAATCCTTCCGTACAAATAGTCCTTCCGTACAAATAGAGAGTCCTTCCGTAGAAAAAGAGAGTCCTTCCGTAGAAATCACAACCAATGCGCGCGCAGACCGAGCTTTCTCTATGGCGCTCAATCTCGTCCCCAGAGCCTGCGGTCCTTTTGCCCAGCGGCAAGGAGCCATCGGCTCTGCCTGGAACGAGTCCGTGAGTCGGAAAAACGCGGACTTTCAAAGTTCGAGCCATCGGATTTTTCAGCCAATCAAAATTCAGCTTTACCTCGTTCCGACCAGAGCCGATGGCTCCTTGCCGCTGGGCAAAAGGACCGCAGGCTCTGGGGACGAGATTGTACGGCGCTGACCAAAAAGACCGAGGCACTGAAAAGTACGCCGCGGCCAACTCTCGGCTTTCCTTCTACATGTGTTCGAAATGGTTTTCTGTCCTAAATGTGGTACAAAACTAATTGAAAGCGGGAAAAACTGTGTAAGTTTGTCACTCGTGGCAACAACATCACGCCACTTGGTTTGGAGAAGAACATAACAACAAGGGCAGATTTTGTTTTGAGCCAATGAGGGCGTTTGTTTACATTGTTTCAACAACCAATCAGATCACTTGAATTCCATGTAGACTTTCGGTGCAATAGAAAATCAACAAAATATTATGGAGCAAATACACCTTCTATAAAGCTGTACGTGCACGCCAATTTTTAATTTTTTCGTTTCAAACGTGCTTATTCGGATAGAATACGAATTTTTCTTTAATTTCCTCGTGGGGATAAACAATCCATTTTCTAATTCAAAAACAATCGGCCCTTGAATTACGGCTTACGAAGAGCTGCGACCAAGCTAAATCATCCCCTTCCTTCTAGCAAACAAAACCTACCAAAGTTTACTTTTCTCGCTTGTTTTGACTTGTCATTAGTATAAGACCCTTCCCTTGTGGTAACTATGCGAGTTAAAAACCTTCGAAACATACCTACGTGACCTTTTCCGGTTTTAAATTGTTTACTTCCTTTGGACTCAGGGGGTCTAGTGAAGCATGAAGCTTCTTGTCAGTTCTCATGCAGCGCTCGTCAACTTGAACTCTTGCATTAATAAATCAAAACGCAGGAAGGATGGGTTCATCTGTTGCCTAACGGTTGGCAAATACTGCTTTAAAATATACTTCAATTCGTGGATCATCGCTAACACTTACGAGAAGTTGCTGTCTTGGGGGCTCAACTCGAGGCGAACTGCTGGTTGACCATGAGCGTTGTCATCAACTAAACCTGCATTTTTATCGACATCGTCGTCGTCGTCCTACTCTTCATCGTTGCTGGTCTCTTCGTTGTCTTTATTGTTTGTTTTAGCTTGTTTGATGACGGCTTCATTTGCAGTTTTTCCAAGGGAGATCAATAACCTTTAATTGCAACAGTTCGTGGCAAATTCGACAAACACAGCTGTCTGGGAGGTTGCACTCCAGGTGAAAAGAAAGCTCACATCCTCGAAATATCCACCACATTGTGCTTTGTCGTGTACATCCAAGACTATCACATTTTCTGTTGAAATGAAAATTGAAGGTATTGGTCTGTTGGCAAGCCTTAAAACTGACTTTTAGAGTTCTGTAATGAACAAATTCCCTTAAAACTCAAGAACATTTCAAATGGGAAAATCGACTTTTGGATCGATTTTGGTTACTGTATTTGATTTAGAGATTCTGGTATAACTTTAAAATCTAATTTATGTTTCTATAGCCCCTGTTTGTGTGTGTGTGTGTGTGTGTGTGTGTGTGTGTGTGTGTGTGTGTGTGTGTGTGTGTGTGTGTGTATATATATATATATATATATATATATATATGCATGCTGTGATTGGTCAGTTATTGTGTTTATATCAGGCTATGCGAACATGGTTGTGATGTCACAGCATATTTCTTAGTCTTATTTCATAAAAGAAATACAAAATACATGCCCTGTGTTTATATAACCTGATGTAAACTCCCTCTCACGTTTGCATCAGGCTATATAGACAGGAGTGGCAAAGGAGATTTTTCTACCACTGTAAATCAAAGTGGTAGTCTGTATTTGGTTGTTCAGAACTGCTTCACCAAAAAGATTAGGAAGTTTCCATCTGGACAATTGTTTATGTTGTTGGGGGGTCCTAGGTAATTCAACAACCATTCCAGGATGATTGTTGATACTTTCAAATTTTTCAGTAAGACATTCAGCTGCTTTGACTTTTAGCTGGTCAATTCTTTTGCTACCAAAATTGAATTTTTTAGGTGGCACAAATTTTTTAGGCGGCAAAAATTTGAAAGTATCAAAATCATCCTGGAATGGGAGTTGAATTACCCAGGAGCCCCCAACAACACAAACAATTGTCCAGATGGAAACTTCCTAATCTTTTTGGTGAAGCAGTTGTGAACAACCAAATACTACCACTTGGATTTACAGTGGTAGAAAAATCTCCTTGGCCACTCCTTTATATATAGCCTGATGCAAACGTGAGAGGGAGTTTGTATCAGGTTATATAAACACATGGCATCTATTTTTCTATTTTCTATTTCTTTTATGAAATAAGACTAAGAAATATGCTGTGATGTCACAACTATGTTCGCATAGCCTGATATAAACACAATAACTGACCAATCAGAGCATGCGTAAGATGCAATCTATTTTTTAATATATATATATATATATATATATATATATATATATTTATAATATAGCTACTAATGATATATGAGCTATCTTGCAATCTGATTGGCTGCATTACTAACTGTATATCAGCTCATATACAGCGAGTAGTGAAAAACAAAATGGCGGCGTAGTTTTCTTAAACTATTGCAGATGAAACTGGCTGGTTTTTTCAACGTATAGCTCAGAAAAACGTGAGCTAAGAAGGGGAAACTAACATTTAACACAAAATACACAACACAAATGCACAATTTACAAAGTTAAGATGGTAAATCCATTTTAAAAACCGTCTTAAGAGTTTACAAAACCCGATTTGAATTGTCAGGTTGACAACAATGTTTTGTCAGACAAATTAAAATCCACAAGAATTGAATTGATGAGAACAACCATTATTATTACTCAGCAAAGTGGGTTTTGAAGTAATAAATCATTATGGATAAAGACTGTGTTATTCTTTCAGGATAGAAATATTGAAAAACAACGCGTAATTTTCGCTATTAATTATATTTTTAGCATCTTTGTCTATTTAAAAAGCCAAAGATTCACAACCACGACAGATTAAGAAATAAATCACCCACCTTTTGACTTTTCAAAGCTGTTTTTATTCTTCATTCAATCTTTTCAATGTATTTTTTGGCTCTGAGAGAAAATTCTGAAGCTGTTTTCAACTCAGCAAGAAACTTGAAAACATAAACTACAATACGCATGATGGAAACTCATATGTGGCGGATATTCAATTAATATAATTTATTGCAATAAATCAACAATTTTGCATTAATTATCATAACATATTTTGCTATATTATAAAACAATTATACCATTCACTCTCGTCGTATATGAATATATATATATATATATATATATATATATATATATATATATATATGTATATGTATATGTATATGTATATGTATATGTATATGTATATGTATATGTATATGTATATGTATATGTATATGTATATGTATATGTATATGTATATGTATATGTATATGTATATGTATATGTATATGTATATGTATATGTATATGTATATGTATATGTATATGTATATGTATATGTATATGTATATGTATATGTATGTATATATATATATATATATATATATATATATATATATATCTGTAATAGTATCACTGAAGATTAAATAAACAGGGGCCATAGAAACATCAATTAGATTTTAAAATTATACCGGAATCTCTAAATCAAATACAGTAACCAAAATCGATCCAAAAGTCGAATTTCCCATTTGAAATGTTCTTGAGTTTTAAGGGAATTTGCTCATTACAGAACTCTAAAAGTCAGTTTTAAGACTTGCCAACAGACCAATACCTTCAATTTTCATTTCAATAGAAAATGTGATAGTCTTGGATGTACACGACAAAGCACAATGTGGAGGATATTTCGAGGATGTGAGCATTCTTTTCACCTGGAGTGCAACCTCCCAGACAGCTGTGTTTACCGTCATCAAACAAGCTAAAACAAACAATAAAGACAACGAAGAGACCAGCAACGATGAAGAGTAGGACGACGACGACGACGATGACGATAAAAATGCATGTTTAGTTGATGACAACGCTCATGGTCAACCAGCAGTGCGCCTCGAGTTGAGCCCCCAAGACAGCAACTTCTCGTAAGTGTTAGCGATGATCCACGAATTGAAGTATATTTTAAAGCAGTATTTGCCAACCGTTAGGCAACAGATGAACCCATCCTTCCTGCGTTTTGATTTATTAATGCAAGAGTTCAAGTTGACGAGCGCTGCATGAGAACTGACAAGAAGCTTCATGCTTCACTAGACCCCCTGAGTCCAAAGGAAGTAAACAATTTAAAACCGGAAAAGGTCACGTAGGTATGTTTCGAAGGTTTTTAACTCGCATAGTTACCACAAGGGAAGGGTCTTATACTAATGACAAGTCAAAACAAGCGAGAAAAGTAAACTTTGGTAGGTTTTGTTTGCTAGAAGGAAGGGGACGATTTAGCTTGGTCGCGGCTCTTCGTAAGCCTCGTGACCTCCAACCACAGGACCTTTCTGGTGAAACCATCGACTGCTCCATGGATGGGGAAGCCAAATGGTTTCAGCTTATCATAGCCTACAAGTAGAATTAAAGATCAAACTTAAAGTTTTTTTAATGCATGATAATTCAAGACTGGATCCTCTCAGACTCTTTCATGTAGCTAGTGTTTTTCGTTTTAATCATGATGTAGATCATGATGATATAGGTGATGTCAAAGTCACCATTTTGTATAGAAACTTCAAAGTTCTGGCATTTATAATAGTAGGCCAAATGATGAATGGTAATCCTTTTGTTTACTGTCAATCGATTTGTCATCCAGCTTGGGAAAACATACAAGAGCCCAGTACATATTATAACATAGATGTAATTTACTTGTAGTGGTGTTTCTGACCATGTGTGCTCCATATGTAAATTACATCTATGTTGTAATATGTACTGGGCTCTTGCATGTTTTCCCAAGCTGGATGACAAATCCATTAGACTGTGGACCATAGTCCATGGTAATGAGAACCTCATTTTTAATTGGTAAAATATGTAAAAATACTATTTTCTGTTCTTCCCACACCAGACTGTAAAGCATAATTTCTGCTTGAGATGTGCAACATTTCCAGGGGTCTGGGGCCATGCCCCACAGAAAAGGCATTCAATTGTTGTTGACGAATCGCAAGCCTGCCTGCATGCAGCTGAATATTTTCATAAAGCAAAACTGCCTAGATTGTTAATATCATGAAATTTTTATCCTACAGCTGTGGAATTTGCGCGGCTGCAACCAAAATTTCCGAAATTGCAAGAAAATAAAAAAACTGAAAAGTGAGCACTTTAAGTGATCGTGTTGCTTGGCCTTAATACATACCATCAATATGCCAGCACTGATTAGGCCCATTGGATAAATACTTGCGTATTTTTAGCTTTTTTCTTCTTCTCAAATTACTTGCTTCTGGGTCCAGTTCCTTCAGAATCCTTTGTACAAGTTTAAGTGGGACATGTAAGTGATGCTTAATTCTTAGAATATGCCACATCCTTCTGTAACCAGCCAAACAACCCGCACCTTGCATTTCTTGCCTAATGATAGCTCTAATTTGTTCCTCACATATATTGATATTTTTCCGTCTCGATAAGTTATAAGTACCGAGTCGTCGTTTGAGTGTTCGCAGATTCATGTTTATGCGATGTTCATTCTTAAGCAATGGAATGATAACTTCATATTTATAGCCGAGATGAAAATACTTCTCGATGAGTTTTCATTCATTATCTAAACAAACAACATCATATACACATTCTAATCTCCCTCGAGTGACGAAACAAAGGGCGAGCCGCGAGGGAGACTACATTCAGCAGTAATTAAACGGTCCCAAGTAACATTTGCAAAGTGGATAAATATTCCTTAGTTCACGATTAGCCCGGGGCAATTAACATTAACTTGATATATTAGCCCGGGGCAATTAACTTGATTTATGCATGGTTGGGAAAATAAGCTTTAATCAATCATATGAGTCACAATTTAGGGCATTTGCTATTTTTAGAGTATATTGTCTATCGTATTCTATTGTATTCCGTTTTATTGTTTCTATTGTATTATATTGTGTTGCCTCGTTATTTGAAAACGACTACAGGTATTGTCTACCCCTAAATCATGGCCGGTTTATAATCAATCAATCAATCAATAAAGGATTAATCATCGCGACCGACGAGTTTTTAGAGGACCTGTGTGATAAGGCCAAGTAAAAAAACAAACAATCGAAATATGGTATAGTAGGTTAATACTGCCGAAACAGAGAACGTAAGTGGTCTAACGTTTCGAGCGAAGGCCCTTTTCCTCAGAGAGAAACGTAAAGAGTAAAACAAACAACGAGCTTATATACGCGAGATAATCACGTGATAAAAATAATGAGATTCAAAAGAATAAGCCAATCAGAGCAAAGTAACAATAACAAATAAATAATGAGATGCGAAAGCCATTTGCTATTCTCACCATCGATAAGTAAAAAAAGGGAGAGTAAAAAATAGAGAGTAAAAAATGGAGAAGTAAAGTGAAAACACTGTTTATGTCTGCCCTTGCTAATACAAAAACAGCATCTTCAGAAGTGTTAAATAAAAGAAAACGTTCGTTGAGTCCATGAGGATGAATGGTTCCAAGCTGTCGTGTGCGGCTATGATTACCACCGGAAATGGGTGAGATAGCACAAACTTTCATGTCAGAAATATGATGGTTGACACTATTAAAATGTCGGGCAACAGACTTGTCAACATCATTGTTCCTCACAGAACGAAGATGTTCAGCAAACCTGTCAGATAAACGTCTGTCAGTTTCACCAATGTAGAGCATGCAGCATTTACTGCAAGAAATGCAGTAAATGAGGTTGGAAGAGGTGCATGTGAAATTATGCCGAATGGTGAAATTAGATTTAGGTCCTGAAATTAATGTTGCAGGGTCAAGAAACGAACATGTGTAGTAGCATCGTGTGCGAGAACAAGAAGTAGTACCCACAGGTGCCTGTAGATTTTCTCTAAGGGCACTGCGTACTAAACTATCCCGAATGATTTTATTGCGTCGAAAAGAGATCAAAAGGTTATCAGTGAAAATGGCAGATGTTTCAGGGTCATTCTTTAAGATGTGAAAATTACGGCTAAAAAAAAATAACTTGGTTAGCGTCCACGCCCGACCAGTGAAAAAGCTCCCGACCCAACTTTTTTTTATTTTTTATATAAAATACCTTGAAAGAATCTTCCATTCCCAAGAATTCGAGTCTGGTTGTTCACTTTTTTATATAAATAAACCGAAATCCAGAGCCGGCGTTACATCTGTCAGCGGTTGACTAGCGCTGGGGTATGATATACTTCTCATATTTAGAGGTGCGACTAAAAAAATAATTAAAAAAAACACCTCCTCCCCCCCCCCCTAAAAATTTGGGAAAAAAGACGCTAACCAAGTATCTCATTTTTCTTAGGCAACCTCGGTGATCGTGAACTAAGTAGGTTAGTTACCTCAACCTCGGTAACTAACCTATACATAACCATATTAAACAAAGCCACTTACTAGTTGCCTCATAACCACAATGGGGGAAGAAATTACAATCTTGATCACATGGAAACACCACCATACACTGTTCGCAAGCCGCCATGTCTGTATTGAATCAGCAATCACCCACATCAGCATCCCTTAGCATTGCACATATGCGCGCGCATTGGTTTGTGATTTCTACGAAAGGACTCTCTTTTTCTACGGAAGGACTCTCTTTTTCTACGGAAGGACTCTATTTGTACGGAAGGACTCTCTATTTGTACGGAAGGACTCTCTTTTTCTACGGAAGGACTCTATTTGTACGGAAGGACTCTCTTTTTCTACGGAAGGACTCTATTTGTACGGAAGGACTCTCTTTTTCTACGGAAGGACTCTCTCTTTTTCTACGGAAGGACTCTATTTGTACGGAAAGACTCACTTTTTCTATGGAAGGACTCTCTATTTGTACGGAAGGACTCTCTTTTTATACGGAAGGACCCTCTATTTGTACGGAAGGGCTCTCTATTTGTACGGAAGGACTCTCTTTTTCTACGGAAGGACGCTCTTTGTACGGAAGGATTGTCTCTTTCTACGGAAGGATTGTCTCTTTGTGTGGAAGGACTCGCTGTTTGCAAAACAGAGTTCGCTGTCTCTACGGAAGAGCTTAGTTTCTGCGGAATACTTCTCTATTTCTACGGAACGAAGTCAATTTACTATAGAACAAGCGTGTCCCTAACCGGCCACCGTAAAAACCAACACCGAACGTACATGCTTTGCGAAATAACCCTGAACTACGTCAAAAGATCTCAGATACGTTTGATAACTTATATGGGGATGATCCACCAACTGAAGTAAACGAGCTTAATGAGAAAATAACAACATGCGTGCGTGAAAGTATAATGGCAGTGTGTCCAATGAACAATCCAGAAAATAAAAAGGAGCCATGGGAAGATGAAGAGCTACACCATCTTGAAAAAGATGCACATAAATTTTCGAAACGTGAGGACCTGAGACATTTACAAAAAGCGATTAAGAGCAAGAGAGTGGTGTTGAAGAACATTTACTATAAAGAGGTGGCAGAAAACGTCAACACAGATGCAGAAGCTAGAGACATAGAAAAGGAATTTGTATTGGCAAAAAAGTATAAGTCTCTTATTTGATGTTTTCAAGGCGTTATACAGTATAACGCCTTGAAAACATCAAATAAGAGTACGATTTATGAAGAGAAACTGAAAACATACTTCGCCGAACACTTTACCGATCGACCTCTTCCAGTACCACCAGAACTAGCTGATCCTGAACTATTTGCGCGCCAAGATGATCCCCAGTAACTGCAAACGAGTATATTCCTTATGAGGAAGAAGTGATGGAGGTGATAAACACGTTCAAAAACAAAAAAAGCAGTGACTCTGATAAGCTGAAGATGGAGGAAGGCTTGAAATATAGCAATAGTAAGAAACTGATATGTGCGATAATTGCTCTGCTAACGATCATATGGACATGTATTGAAATGCCACGAACATGGTTACATGCCAACATAACTTGTCTGTTGGACTGACTATCAGGGCAAACATGAGCCGCATCGTAGCAAAAGTGATCATAAACAGGCTAAAGGAATTTTATGAGAAGAACCTCAGCGGCGCACAGTTTGGATTCCGAAGTAACCGATTGACAACAGATGGAATATTTGTGGTCAAAAGTACGGAGGTGAACTAGTCGCAGTGTACATCGAGCTCACCGCTGCCTACGATCACATTCCGCACGACTTCTTATTTCGAATTCTCTCACCACGAACAGGAGCTCACCACCTAATTGCCATCCTAAGGAATATGTATGAGGGAACTAGGGCATCCATCTTAGGTATGAAACCAAAGTTCGATGTCCTAATCGGTTGTAGGCAGGGCGGCCAGGAGTCACCGTGACTTTTTAACTTATATTTTGACTATGTACTGAAGGTTGCAGCTAACGAAATTGACCAGCGCTTTCCAAAAGGCTGGGGAATAGAGTTTTCTTACACGCAACCAACCACAGGGAACTTTCCAAGTCCCTTTATGCCTTTTATTTCTCTAAGGTTCGGGCATCCTCTATATTCAAGAAGTAATCATTCCGCCGTTCCGCAAATTAACTACACCATCCGGTATAAAATATGCAATTTTCCGCCACTGACGTCAAACTCAGCCTTTGGATTCTTTTCAACTTCGTTTATTGTTTTAGGCTTTTGTACATTTTCAAAGGCTGAGTTTGACGTCAGTGGCGGAAAATCACATTTTTATACTTATTAAAAGGGTATGTTAGTGTGGACGCGCAGAGATCTGAAAACGGATTCTGCTTCCTCCACAGGCTCTTAATTATAATTCTCTGTTTTGGTCAGGCCGAGTGAGTGCACCCTGATCAGTGAGTAATTGTTGGAAACGAGAAGGACAAAGGCTTTGCCAAATTCGCAAAAATGTCCTGCCCTGAATCGTTCTGGCCCTTCGAGTGTTCCTGGGACCTGGTACATCAACTGATCTGGCGTAAACATGACACAGAGCGATAGTGTAAAAGCATAAGGACGTCTGAGAAAATTTTACAAAAAATCTTGGCGATCGAAAGAAGGAATTAAATTATGCAATATATTCCAATTGGAGCTCGGAATGAAAATTTAACTGTTTAACTTTAAACTTTTAGCGATTGCAAAAGAAAAACTAGTGATAAGAAAGCTAGGCTAGTGAAACTTCGTCACTCTCCTCCGCAGAGCCTTTTCTTTGGCTACTTTTAGCTATATTTACCACTGAATTATTAGTAATGGATAACTAGGGATAGTGGAGGATATATGAAGGCGGGAAACGGAGCTGGGGGAGGACGGGGGGAGGACGGAGGCGAAGGACGGGGGGGAGGACGGGGGCGAAGGAAATGCGAAGAAGCCTCTGCTACATAACGTGCGGTTCTCGGGGATAATTCGCGGTTCACGGGGATGGCTGAAAAACACGATAAAAGCGATAGCGACGTCGAAGATGTGGAAGTTTCTCTTCATAATTTAAGCCAGGAAGGTAAGTAAATTGAATTTCATAGTATTTTAAAGTTATTTTATCAACTTTTGATTTTTGACTACAGAGTGTCGATCGCCATATTGTTTATGTGAAAATATCTTGATGAAATCACATATTATTAACGATGTTTACGTTTTAAACTCTTTTACCATTAAATTTTAAATCTTGACTTTATCTATGTTATAAATGAAACTTATACAAGCCAGATTTAATGCACTTTAATTCCATATGCACGTTGTAGTCGAATGTCTTCCCTCGATGTTTTATTTTAAAGTGTTGCTTCAGCCCAACATCATCGAAATAGAACTTTATTCCTTCGTTCAAGACAATACACTCCGAACAAACAATTTTACCACAAACTTTAGCGTCTTGTAATGGTCTATTTGCCAAAGATAAAAGGCTAGCTCTTTATTTCGGCATTCATGTGATCCGCCATCATGAATATTCACTAGCTGCGCCAGTCTCTCGCTGTAATTCGACGCCATATTGAAAACATTATATGGCAGAGCCTTACTTTTTCTCCCCCTTCCCGTCAACCCTCGCGCGCCTCGCTTCTATTAAATTACGTAATTCAGTGGTAAATATAGCTAAAAGTAGCCAAAGAAAAGGCTCTGCGGAGGAGAGTGAAACTTCGTCGATCCGAGGTGAGCAGGCTTGTGTTATTTTATGCAGATGAGAATAGTAAATGTCGGAAAACACTTAGGACGTCATAACATCATAATTCTTCCTCAATAAACAACCAAGCTGTAAAGTGAAAGTGTTTACGAACTTTGCTATAAAATGAGAGGAGTAGAAATCATACGTTGGATTTTGTATGCAGACGACGTTCTCCTTTTTTGTAAGAATGTTGGTGAAGCGGAACCAATCCTAAATATTATTAACGATACCTGAAAGCGTTTCGGTCTAAGTATTTCATTTATTAAAACCAAAGCACAGGTTTTCGACAACAAGCAAGAAAAGAAAAGTCATCATTGTTCAGTATCGGTAAAGAGGAAATTGAAAATGTACGTGACTTTGTCTACCTCGGTTAGATGATATCGAATAGAGAAAATCCATGCTACACTGAGCTGTGGATTTCACGAGCGGTTGCTAAATTCAACGAATTGCTCAAAATACTATGTGACAGAAACGTCGACATGCATGCGAACAAGAAGGAAGATATTGGAGGCATGTATTCCATCGCGCCTTACATATGGAACACAAGCTGTGTCACCAAGTGAAGCGGAGTTACAACGATTAGAAACTTGCTGACGACAGTGTTTGAGAAGCGTGGTGAGGAATGGATGGCGGAGAAAATCAACTCCCGAGGATAGTGACGAAAGGAACTACCATCTTATCTACACAAACACCCAGATCGAAGGAATAATCGGATGTATGCCCATACGAGACTTCATATGTCATGTAGCATTTGAAATACGTAGCGCACGTTTGTCGTCAACCAAACGACGATATCAAAATTATTCGCCTCACCATCTCACCCCTACTACCGTGATCCGTGGATTAAGATATCCAAAACACTAGGTGTTTCAATAGAACAAGCTAAACGCACGACTCAATCGAGGGAAAATTTTGCTGAGTTGCTTCATCGTCAATTTGGGAGAGAGTGCTGAACTCTATAAGGACCATATCGTTGCATGGAGGATAACTCAGATCAGATCAGATATGTTCTTAAAGGGGAACTCCACTCCAAATACAAGTTAGGGTCAGTTAAGAACTCGTACTTATCTTAGTTCATTCCTGAAGTTTCTTAGCGTAATGATAAATACATGTTTGGAAATGGCGTGATGAATTTCGAAATATTCGGTAGTGTTGGACGCCATGTTGTTCTTTTCCAAACAGACGCGGATTGTCAGCGGATTTCTTATCGTGACGTCACTGAGTGCTTCTGCGCGATTGCGGGAAATTAGAATGACAACTCTCTGCGTGTCGTTTCTATAATTAAGCGCTAGTAAAATTGGTAAAATGCCGCACTGCATGGTTCCTTTGTGTACAAATGGATGGCGAAAGACCAAAGGGACGGATGTAAGCTACCACAGACTGCCAACCGGACCTTTAAAAAGTATTTGGCTCAGGAATATCCGACGCGATAACCCAGGCAAACCATGCCACTCGTTCGTCTGCAGCGTGCACTTCACCGCGTATTGCTTTGAACCAGCTATCGAGATATGTGGCCACAAGAAACCTAAATCATTAAAACCTTCTGCTGTCCCAACACTTTTTGGTTTTCGCGAGAGGGAAAACAGCACCCGTCAGTCGAGTCTACAGTAAATCCGAAATCGAGAAAATAAGGTATAGCAAATTATTATAACCCGTCCAAAATGCAATTGAAATAGCGACGCGGAAATGCACTATTTTAAAAGACGCAAGATCGTAGATAATAAAAAAATAAAGAAACAAGTTTTATTTAACACTTTTAATTTGTTTTATATTTTTGAGAAAGCAAGAAAAAAAATTACAAACTCAGAAAATAATATGAATATATTTACATGTATTAACCAGACTCTGCACACTATGATTTGATTATTTTGATATATTTGAGTTTACTATTCGATAATTTTGGTTGGTATTATAAAGGTTCCAACCACATTGAAGGATGAAGAGTCATTCAAGCTGAAGGACTCACTAACCCCTGTCATTCCTGATTGCAACATGGATAATAATAATAATAATAATAATAATAATAATAATAATAATAATAATAATAATAATAATAATAATAATAATATTAATAATAATAATAATAATAATAATAATAATAATAATAATAATAATAATAATAATAATAATAATAATAATGGTCTTTATTGCATAAGATAAAAATACATATCTATGTTACAGGTATATCATACATAGTAAGCATACAATGAAAACTATTTACAATTGGACTATAGTACAAACATATATAATATATAGGTATACAAATATTTCAGATAGCTAGATTATAGTTAAACATTAGACGATTAATAAAACTATTCTTGAATCTCTCTGAGTTTACTTTCGGGCGCAGACTAGATATATTTCGAAGGTTATAATTAGTATCCTTAACTTTAGCAGGCTGTTTATGTAGTAGATGTGTGTCTAGTCTCTTTACTTTATTAAATATATTCTTATCTTGTTTTTCCAATAACAATCGAATCTTAATTGGCTGAGAAATGTATTTACGTTTAAAACAACGGTTTAAAAAACCCTGAATTGCAGTAATTTCAGCGTCAGATGCACAATAAACTGATAAGCCATAGGCTATGTTAGGTAACACAATACTGTGAAACAGGTGATCAATTTCAGATTGACAAAATCCCTCTTTGCGCAAAGATCTTAGTATAAATAGACTCTTGTTAGCTTTGACGAGCTTACATTTGACATGTTCTGAAAATCTACAGTTAGATTGAAAAGTAACTCCTAACAGAGTAAGCTTAGTGCATTGTGGTATAGACATAATATTAGGATAACTTATTAAATTACCTTTCTTACGAAATATTAATTCCTTACAATTGGTTGGGTTACACGACATATAGTTTTGACAAGCCCATTTAAAAAACTGGACAGGGACAAGTATGGTAGAATCATCGGCATATTTAAACAGAGCTGTCTCCAAACCATGATTAATTTCAAGGTCATTTAAAAATATGTTAAATAAATAAGGGCCGCTCACACTTCCCTGAGTAGTCCCCTTATTAACTGACTTCCAGTCGCAAGTTGCATTATTAAAAACAACCCTCTGTTTTCTATCTTTAAGGAAGCTTAATTACCAGTTTAAGATGTATGGATTAAGTGGAAGTTTCTTTAGTTTATTAGAAAGAACATTGTGCTTCACGGAATCGAACGCTTTACTAAAATCCATACCAAATAGTCTGACTTCCTTATAGTCTGAATGATCTAGGTAACTTAAAACGTTATGTTGTAGTAAGGCATCAGTACAGTTCCCCCCTTTTCTGTAGGCAAACTGAGTGGCGCTAAGATTTTCCTCCACCGTATCTTTCACATGCATTCTATACACTGTCTTTTCAAACGCCCTGGCAATCACTGGTGTCACATTTATACCACGATAATCAGAATCCTCAATTGGTAATTCCACTTTCGGAAGTGGATTTATGTTTGCTTTCTTCCATGACCGAGGCCAAGAATGTGTTGACAGTGAAAAATTCCTGACCTTCGTAATTACTGGTGCTAAGATGGCAGCATTGTCTTTCCAAACCCAAAATGAAATAAGATCTGGTCCAGTGGCCGTTCTCTTGAGCTTTCTTAATGAGTCCCAGACTGCAACTCGGTAATAACTGGAGGCTCCATGTTTTCACTAATCATCAAGGGCACGGGTTCTTCATACTTATCATCAAAACATAGGTTTCCGAAATAATCATTTAACTTTTCCAACGACTCATTATCAAACGATATTCTCGAGGAATAGCTGCGTCGCTGTGAAATATCATCAACTCTTTTCCACCATTCTCTGGTACCTTTTGAGGTTGCGTAGTTTCTTCTATTTTCTGAGATGACATCCGAGATTCTCTTATTAATAGAATGTAGACGGTCTTTATTTAAATTAGAAATGCTAGATTTTGACCGGATCATAGACTTTAATAGAGGAGTCATCCAAGCTGGGTCGCGAGAGGACATAGAGACAGTTCGAATAGGTAAACATCTGTCCATGTGGCCACGTATCTTAGATTCCAGTAGAAACACTGCCTGGTCAATATCGGTAGCGCTCAACACATCCTGCCAATTCTCCTCTGCCAGAGCCTGATAAAAAGCGATTTTCCTATGCTCTCTACAATCACGTATCTCTGCTTTATATCGAATAGGTTTAAACTTTCTTCCTGCCGGTAAAACCACCCCTTTGTGGTCGGTCTTTATTAACATTTGAACAGGATAACATTTTCCGAAGAGATCTGATCGGTTAGTTAAGCAATTGTCAAGACACGCATCACCCCTTGTTGGAAAGTTGACCAATGCATCCCAGCCAGACATGACTTGCAGGCGATCCAAATCTAGGCGATTGAGATCACCACCACAAACTACAACTGTTTCAGGATGTTTATCTAAGGCATTATCCACAAAGTCAACAAAATAGTTCATCAGGTCACACTCCTGGTAGTTAGGTTTGGGTGGGTGATAAATTCCACAGGTCAACAATCGATGTTCGGTCGGCAACAATAATGTGAGACAAATAAGTTCGAATAAATTTGAACGGTAGACATCAACCACGGTTAGATTGTTTCTAACAAATACAGCAATACCACGTTTCTGCCTCTTATCATTCCCCGACCAATTCCTGTCCCGTCGATAAATTTGATAATTTGGTATACTCACGATTGCATCTGGCATAGTGGGTTTAAGGTGCGTTTCTGACACTATGCAAACATTCAAATCCGCTTCAAGCGCCACCGGAGCGCGCACTCGATTCTTAGTTTTTGTTAAACTGCAAATATTAGTAAACATAAATTTGGGCACAGCAAATTCATGACGAGAGTAGAGGACACTGTTTCATTAGGAACATCAGAAACACATGGTATTGGAATAAGATATCTTTCTATCGGCTTCAATTTTCGATTTTGCCTATAAAACGAGCGACAACTCACAACAACTTCAATGTTCTTGATTGTCGCGTTAGTTTGTAGTGATAAATAACTGTCGCAAGCCAAAGGTTTGTTTCTCCCCCCCACGTCTACTTCTGTATTTTAAAATGCCCAAAGTCTTCAACTCGTTCAAAACAGCAGAAGAGGGTTTCCATCCGAACTTCCGAAGAGATAATAGCTTTGAGCGGACACAACCAAAACCATTTCGCCTTGTCCGTCCTGAAGCTTCAGCGCAGTTTGAATTAGTATCCTTGGGGTGATTACCTTCCATTCGTTCTGGCCCAGGGTTAATCTCAATGTCCATATAAATAGTACTATCAAGTAAAACCAACTTTTCTGGAGCTGCAAGGAAGGTCATTCCACGATTGTCCCATTTAACAATTGCCCATCGGAGTCTGCATGTTGATGTAGATGATAGGCCAACACGGACGATAGTAGAGCATAGTGACAAAATAAAACATCTCCTAACTTGAAAATGAGCAAAGAATATAGGACTGCGGTTATTCGAAAAACTCTGCGTTCCACTTATATTTTCTCTAAGAGAGAAATCTTTAAGTATAATCGTTGTTAACATGAAAATAAGCACACATAAAGCAAGAGCACTAAAACGCTTGGCAGCCATGTTGGCGCCGGAAGTAATGATGATCAATGTGAACAAACATCAAATTTGACTGACAAACCCCTTAAAGAAGAGATCCGGAAGTATGATGATCAATGTGAACAAACATCAAATTTGACTGACAAACCCCTTAAAGAAGAGAAAGGAGTACAAACATTTTCCCCGAAAATTGTTAAACTGTTCAGAACTATTGCTACACAAACGGATAACATTTTACTAAACCAAAGAAATAAGATGCACCCTACACAGCCAGACAAAACCCAACACATGCCAGATCCTGATGAAAACCAGTCAATTCTTGAATGTGGTGAGGTTGAAATTCTTCCTAACTCAGTCCAAAACCAGCATGTGATTGCTGAATCAGATGAGACACAAGTGATCTCTGGCTAAGATGAAAGCCCTGTGATTCTTGGATCAGATGACACCCACGCACCATCTTGCTCAGAAGAGTACACAACCCCTTCCAGTGAACCAGATGATGCTTGTCTAAGTGACGATGGTTCCACGTATTGGCCTTCAAGTGCTTCTGAAGAATCTGATATCGACGACCAATCCTGTCCAACACCTGAAGAGAAAAAATTTATTGTGTTTGAAAGCCAGCTAAACAAACTCTTTAAATTTTGTGGGCAACAACAAAATCAGGGAAGTATGGTAACAATTAACACCATTTGCATGAATGGTCATGCTGAAACCTGGCAATCCCAACCAACAATTAAAGGGGCTGCCATGGGTAATCTGCTAATCCCAGCAGCTATTCTCTTTAGTGGCAACACATATAAACACACTGCTGACTTTGCCAAGTACTTAAATCTCCAGTTTGTTAGCTCTTCACACTACTATTCTGCACAAGCAAAAAATTTATTCCCAGTAATCCAGCACAACTGGAAAACAAATCAAAGTACAGTCATCAAACAAATGAAGCAAGCCTGCAGTGTTGACATATTTGGTGATGGGCGGTGTGATAGTCCTGGGCATTTTGCGAAATACGGAACGTACACCCTGATGGATGAAAAATCCAATCTGATAATTGAATTCAGCTTGGTGCAAGTAACAGAGGCCACTTCATCCAATGCAATGGAGTATGAAGGCTGTAAGAGATCGATAAATTCAATTCTCAGTAAGAAGGTTCCAGCCAGATGTCTTACAACAGACCGCCATACCACAACATACAAGATGTGTGGCACTTGAGTAAATGGGTGACAAAAAAGCTCACGAAGAAGGCCAAGAAAAATAATTGTGAGGAGCTCATGCAATGGATACAATGTGTTTCCAACCATTTGTGATGGTGTGCATCAACGTGTGGTGGAGATGCTGATATGCTGAGGGAGAAATGGTTGTCCATTTTATATCACATTGTCAACGAACACCGATGGAGATCCCTGATTTCAAGCTCTTCAAAAAATGTGAGCATAAGGCAATGAGAAGAAGAGATCAAGAAGGTATCATGTGGCTTAAGGCTGGATCTCCTGCCCATATTTCTTTGGAAGAAGTTGTCACCAACAAGAAGCTGCTGAAAGATCTTGCCAAACTCACTGAGTTCTATCACACTGGTGAGTTGGAGTCATATCATTCCCTTATGACAAAGTATGTCCCCAAACGGGAGCACTGTTGTTATAATGGAACGGTAGCTCGAACTCAGCTAGCCCTCTTAGATCACAATTTCAATGTAAACAGAAGCCAAGCAGTAGTGAAACATGGTCCTCACAAGGGTGAACAGAGGTACAAAGTGGCTTGTTCCAAACAACGAAAGAATTGGGTTGCAAAGGAAATTAAAACTCAAAAGTCGGACAGTTATGTTAAAAGCATGACGAATGATGTTATTCTGTGCAAGGAAGAAATTTAACTATGAGCGAATTGTTCAAGAAAAACGTATTGCACCATCTCCTAGACCATCAAAACAAGATGTGATCGAGCAATACAAATCAAGAATGGCTGGTCAACAGAAGCAATGAACATAGTAAGAGGGTTTTGGTAGTCTGGATGCAAATTACTTTATAGACTTCTAGTGGAAAATATTCGATTTCAGTGTAACAAAATACCTCACATGCTTACAACAACAATAAGTCATTCATCAGCAAAACGAAAGCCAACGAACTCAAAGTTATCTTCGTCTCCTGGTGGTGGAAAGTGGGTTCGAATACAGCTAACTGCAGAAGATGGAAGAATAACACGGACGTATTTTCCTAAAACTCCCCAACACCATCGCACTAGCTGCCTGTATGCAACATGTCTATGGATTTTGTGTTCAGGACCTTCGTACGCTTTACTTCCGTATTGCTGTTTGTACTGAAACCAAGCAACCTGTAAAACCCAACGATCTAAACAGACTTCTCGGAAACCTGGGTTATCTGTTATGCAAGTGTAAGGTGCTGGAGGGTTCTCTTGTTCAAAAACTTCATCGTTTTTATTCACGACCTGTTGAACTTCGTGACAACAGATACATTCTTCTTCCCTATCCATTATCTCGCAATGTTCGCATAAACACCTAACAACGAGAAATACATGGCGAGAAATGGTGGACATAGAGGCGGAGCTAAAGCCCTATCAAACTAGTGCCTATGTCGCGCGGTCGTCACAGTTCCGCGGTTCAAAAGAAAAGAGAACAACTAATTTATGCAATGTTGGATGAAATCTTCATTCGATGATCAGAAAATACTGAAGCTTTGAGATTGAAAACCGCAACAACGACAAATACAGGATAGAAATGAAGAATATCATCGAAAATACGGATCTTTATAGTAGCCGAATCAGATTGATCATCGTACGAAAATAGTATATCTCTGTTTGATTTTCGATAACTTGAGCAGCAAGGTTGGTACAATTTGTATAATCGCCATATTGGCTTATGTTAGACTTGTGTCCAAAATTGTATATCAAAAACCGCAACGGATTTAATATCTGTGGCATATCGCTCATGATATTTACATCGCAGATGTGTTGCACTATACGCTTCAGATTGATCATTTGAAATAATTTAAAAATTGACACTGCTACGACGATTGTTTCACTCATCCTCTATGTAAGTCCTATTAATGTTGCAGAACTTTTCTAATCAAATTTTTTGTAAGTGAGCATGCATTACGCGCATGCGTGACCATTATTTCTCGCCATGAATCTCTTTGCTACGATTGCTGGAATTTTGCAGCAACAGAAATATTTCAATTTGCCAATGTAAACTATAAACTGTGACAACTTACCAGTCTAAATCACCCAATCGAACAGGAGGCATATCTTCGTCACTCGACTGCCTCGACATATCTTCAGCGTCGTTTAATGCACTCGGTTCGCCACTGTCAGAGTCTCGTCTCGGTTGAAACTGATAGCCTAGGACTTCGTCTGCCTGTAAAAGGTGTCTATTAAATTCCTCTAGACTCTCGCCTGAGGAACTAGTAGAACTTGAACGCGATAAATCATCGCTCGACGAACACACGTAATCAACATTCATAATGATTCGCCTTGAAAACAACGTTGTGATCAAGAAGGAAGCACTCAGTGACGTCACAATGCGAAAACCGCTGACAATCCGCGTCTGCTCGAGAAAGAAGAACATGGCGTCTAAATCTGTAAAAAATCCCGAACTACGGCAAACATTTATCGTTAACTATGAACATTTACACTGAAATACTTTGGGGATAATCTAATACAGGTAAGATCTTTTATCTGACCCTAACTTGCATTTGGAGTGGAGTTCCCCTTTAATCAATTAATTACATTCTTGTATTAGCAACAATTTTTATCGTAATCTTATATATATGTATACATAGATATCTTTTATTCCTGGCTAGTCGATATTTCGATTTGAGTCTGGATGTTTACACATGGGTTTATACCAGCCGTTGCTTGTACCAGCTGATCCATTTTTTGTAGGATAATTAACAATTATTGGATGAGGATGAGAATGACACCGAGATTTATCAAGGCCGAGGTTGTGTTATCTGCCGAAGCCGAATTAGGCTGAGGCGCATAACACAAACCGAGACACACGATAAACAACTCAACAACGACACAAGATAAACAACTCAACAACATGCCTTTTTTACTATAGAAAAACTTTACGTTATAACATTTATACAAGACCTTGAACTCGTGAAGTTAACATGAATAAAAAATAAACGATAAACCCATCAAATATAGGAAACCCTTAAAGTGCAGCAAATCCACTCAACTACATGTCATTTATTTATTAAAGAGGTTCAAAACAAGCAAAAGTTAACTTTCACTCCCTGCGAGATATTGACATTGAAAAAGTCCTCCTATTTTCAGTGTGAGTATTTTGGATAAGAGCTTCTTGGAAAGGGTTAAACTAAGAGATGACTGTTCATGATTCGGAAGTATTTCATGACTGGCACCTTGGACAACTAACTCAGCCGACAGCGTTTCCGACATTCTTCTTTTTGTAGAGATGTCTGATCTGTTTTTCTGTAGCTAACTCTGAATACTTGCTTCGTTTTTATGCCCGCTTACTGCCATGATGTGTCTTGCTTCGAATCCAGATTTATCCAAGATAGTAACTGATGTTGATGTTGCTCTTCTGGAGTGGTTTCTATAAATCCTTGAAAGATTTGCCTGTTTGGATATATTTTCATCTTTTCACCGAGGGTGCGTTCTCCTACAACGTCTACAACATCAATGTTGTCGTACCGCACTTCGTCCAGTAAATTTTCCACTAAATCTTTCTTCTTTAGACGTTGGAAAAGAAACTCATTACGTGGATTTAGGTGCTTGACATACATGTCGAGGGAATTTACAGGACAAGTTGCAGTGCCAGGTTTTTTACCGTTCCTTTGGGCATCGGTGTTCAAGAGAAAATCGGGTTTTTTAGTTGACGGAGATTTTGTCGACCGCGACGACAAAAGTATAGCATCACTTCAAAAAATACTTTATTTTGCAGTGTTGTACGGTTGTTTACACAAAACACACCACTCTCGTACAACTTTTGTAAAGCTTCTTCGCATATCGGCGGCGTATGCTCAACTTTGGCGAAACCGATAATCGTTTGAGTTCGACACATTTCGCAGAAAAAACTTTGTTGGCATTTGGTAAATGCTGGGTCGTTGATTATATCTATATCGAGGGAAGACTTGAAATGTCTGTTAAGACCAAATCTCATGCCAGTCAGCGTGCTTTTGAATAATTAAGAAGTTCCATCATGTTTTCTAGCTTCAGCGTAAAACAGTTTCGAAGTACTGGCAATGGACTCCTTGTCTTGCGGCTCACTTATTCTTCTTTCTTTCAAGTATTCGTTAAAAGCTGTTAGAGCTGTCTTTGTTACGCGTTTGGTGCTCTTCGCTTCCTTATGATCTAACAGATTCTGTAACTCATTTTCGGTTACTGACCAGCGAATTTTCCTGAACATTCGGCCATGGCGTTCGCCACTCAGCAAGCCATTGTCAGTCGGTTGACGTTATTTGGCCGCAGACAATAGACGGTTGTCCGTAGGATATTAGCCAATCAAATTTGAGATAGAGTTAAAAATGCATAATAAATAAAGAGAATTATTATTAATGTTTGTTTAATGTTTAATGTTTAATGTTTAATGTTTAATATTTAATATCACTTTGCCAATCCATACACACTAATAACATATTATTATTTACATAACAGCATAACGGAATGATTTGGATAGCCGGATTGCAGCAGGGGAAAACTAAATTCCCAGATAATAGCAGCACTCCTTTCTCATTCAAACTAATCTAAGTATATACAATTTTTCTCAGTATTTGTAAAAAAAACAACCCCAAAAAACCCCACCAAAAAACAACAAACAAAACATAAAAGACTATTAAGACTATTAAGACTATTAAGACTATTATTATTATTATTATTATTATTATTATTATTATTATTATTATTATTATTATGAAAGTTAATCTCTGCATATGCAGGAAGTTCTGTAAGGCATCGAGCCACAGCCTATGGCCTAGGGTGCCTTAGACCTTATATAATCTCTCCTTGGCACTGTTCTTATGTGTCCAGTACTTTTCGTAAAATTGTTCCCGAACCCAGCAAGCAAACACGCTGTGGGATTTCCATGCTTGATGGCATTTCCATTATCTTCAGCCACTTTTCAAATCCCCTTGATATCGTCCCCAATGCACCTATAACTATCGGTATGATTTAACCGACCGCCAGTTCCAGATGCGCTTGATTTCGATTTTCAGATCATGGTAATTTTCCACTTTCTCTCTCTCCTTGTTTACAACTCTTGTATCAAAGGGGTAGGCGATGTCGATAATCGAGCAAGATCTTTCTTCTTTATTTAGTAACAAAATATCGGGTTTATTGTGTTCAATATGGTGGTCCGTTTGGATCTTAAAATCCCACAATAGCTTGAACTTTTCCGACTCACAGACTGGATCTGGCTTGTGATCATACCATTTTGCTGTTTTTGTAAACCCACATTTCTCACTTAACTTCCAATGGATGACCTGGGCTACCCTGTCATGTCTCCATAACTTATATTGTTTCTGTGCCAGGGCAGTACATTCTGCTAAAATATGACTTACTGTCTCCTCCCTCATTCCGCACATTCTACATGTCGGAGATACGTTTTGGTTGTCGATACGTTTCTTCACACTGTTTGTCCGCAGCGCCTGATCCTGTGCAGCCATGAGGAACCCTTCACTTTCTCTCTTCAACTTCCCTCTCTTAAGCCATTCCCACGTTTTCTGGTCCCTAATTTCTTCAATGCCTCTTACAAATTGTCCATGGAGGGGCTTTTCACGGTACCTTTGGGCATGCTCTTCCGAATACGAAACCTTATCTTTACCAGGATCTTTTTCTTTTAGTATTTCCTCTTTTTCCACAGCTTTCAACAACCTTTCCTGGGAGGCCTTAATGTACTTGCTTAGGTTATTTGCCTCGATATTCACACATTCCTCGATACTTATCATTCCACGCCCACCCTTTGATCTTTTAACATACAGCCGATCAACATCAGCCTGCGGATGTAGTGTGCGATAAATGGTCATCAGTTTCCGTGTTTTCCGATCCATATGTTGCAGTTCTGCTTTGGTCCAATCAATAATTCCAGCCCCGTATCGGACTATTGACACTGCTCTTGTATTTATCGCTTTTATTGTGTTGCCCCCATTGAGTTTGGATTTAAGTATAGTCTTTAATCTACGGAAATATTCTTTCTGGACCTTCTCCTTCATTTCACCATGCTTTACATCGTCCGCCTCGAGCACTCCGAGGTATTTATATCCTTCGTTGTCCTCTATTTTCAGTGATCGTATCTTCTTATCGCCAGGGAGCTGGATTCCTTCACTTTGAATCACCTTTTCTCTCTTCATAATCAGTGTTGCGCATTTTGATATTCCAAATTCCATTCGCATATCCTCAGACACAATTCTAACTGATTGAATTAGGGAATCCACTTGGTTTTCATTTTTTCCGTAGAGTTTGAGGTCGTCCATAAAAAGCAAATGGTTAGCTATTCCACTACCACCTCCGAGGTCATATCCCATTTTTATTTTTCGTAGCACCTGTAACGATATATAGTGTACTGGCTTCCGGGACAAGAGTCCCCGGAAGACGGGATCCAAAAGGACATGTAAAGACGTTGGGAGTTAAAGACAACTCGTTTAGTTTGATTTATATATGTTACTAGAAATACATGAACGCAACAACCCCTCGCCCGCTTTATATGCATTTTTAACCCCACCCCACCCACCCACCCACCCCCCTCCCCCCTAATTTCTTTTTTTTTGTTGTATTAATACTGAACACAGATCAGATAACATCCAGAAAATTAGTTAGCAAGGTTCATCTGTAGTCGTGTATTGACACACCGAAAGAACATGCAATGTCAATATTAAAAAAAAAACAACGAGATGAACCAAATGACAAATTTTCATTCAAAAATATATATAAACAGTGGCCAAGAAAAGACACAAATCACACAATGTCAACGTCCTAGCGTTGAAAGACAATTGTAGACAATATATTATTTATGTTAATTATAATTTTCAAGATTTCTTCCGTTTTAACTCAGCTAAACTGTTAAATACGAATCTCCTACCGTTAAACTTTCTTCTGCTTTTGTGACCACAAACACTGCCAATTCAGTCTAGTCTTTTCGGATTGTTTTTCTCGTTCGCGGTTTCTTACTTTTTTCGTTGTTGACCAAATAAATATGACAAGGCATCATTGAGTTCTCTTCATGATCTAAAAAGCCGTTTGTTTCAAAATTTCTTCATCGTTCCCTCTCGAGTTATGTAGAATACACCAGAGCAAAATTATTTACCGGCTTTGAACAGTTTCAGGACACATCCTGCTTCTTTCAGTTACATTTCGGTCGGAATCGTTTTCGGTCTTTATCGTATTAATTTTTAGGCTATTTCCAGTGGTTTTAAGTCGTCTTTATTGTTGTCTTTTTCTCGCTGGCACATCTCTTGTTAGCCTTCTTTCTTTGGTCTGTTTTCATAGTAATATTAATGTACATTTTAGCTGAAACCGTTTTTTCTGGCAAAGATTTCTTTTGTCATGACCGCTGAAAATCTATTTCGTAATCCAACCGAACTTATAAATTATAATTTGCTGACGTAAATTTAAATAATTTGAATAATTTAACAGGTTAGTTACCAGTGCCCTGCTATCCGAACTGCGAAAGTTGCGGATTTGTTGACATATATATATATATATATATATATATATATATATATATATATATATATATATATATATAAACATCTCGCAGAATTTCTTTCCCCCTTGCGTGTAATTTCGCGTGTACTCCACGCGTGTCGAGATTAGCACCTTCACCCGGGCTCCGGGCCTTCGGCCCTACGCCCGGGCTCGGGGATTAATACAATAAAGAAACATCGTTACATGGTGTCAGGAGTGGTAGATGTTTTCATTGTAAAAGATTTATAACCGAGCCGTTAAAGAGGTATGAAACGGTATAAAGTTCTAAAGTAAGCTAAAGTATAGAACACGATTGTTGTTGTATATAAATGGCGAGTTCATTTGGCCTTCCTCCACCTGATTCCTTGAAAATTTTGGATGGAAATACGTCCCAAAAATGGAAGAAATTTAAGCAGAAATGGTCCAACTACGAGGTAGCGACGGGAATAGTAGAGAAAAGTCAAGCCACACGGGTCGCGACGTTTTTAACTGTCATCGGCGAGGAAGCAGTTGACGTTTATAATACGTTTATTTGGGACGAAGAAGGGGACAACCTGAAGATTGAAAAAGTCTTAGAAAAGTTCGAGTCATTTTGCAACCCACGAAAAAACACAATATACGAACGATATATGTTCTTCTCAAGAAACCAAGAGAACGGTGAGTCTATCGATCATTATGTTACTGTGTTGAAAACTTTGGCAGACACTTGTGAGTTTGGGGCCCTCAAAGAATCGTTAATCCAAGATCGTGTAGTATTTGGTATCCTAGACAGCTCCGTCAGAGCTAGATTACTGAGAGATTCAGAACTAACCCTACAGTCAGCAACTGAAAAGGTGCGATCAGCCGAACTTACTCAAGCACAATTAAAACAAATAAAAGAAGACCAAAAGATGGTAACAAGCGAGTCAATACAATATGTGACAAAACCAACACAACAAGACAAGAATCAAACTTATCAAAGTGAAAGACCACACAACAAACTTCCAATAATAAATTGCAAATTCTGTGGCAAACAACATCCAAGAGATAAACTCCAGTGCCCAGCCTATCGAGCCAAATGTCAAAAGTGTGGCAAGTACAACCACTTTGCAGCCAAGTGCAAGTTAACCTGGTCGAAGAAGATGATGACACATCAGAAGATGAGTATACAGTTAAAGTAGTTGCACATCACATCGGGGCATTGAATTTGAAGAAGAAATGCCATAATAGAAATGTCCCAAAACAATTGTTTGCAACAATGACAGTAAACAACAGGGTCAAAGTCAAGTTCCAACTAGACTGTGGAGCTACATGTAATTTGCTTCCACTGAAAGATTACAGTCGAGCTATGGGAAACCCAGATGAACTATATTTGACAAAGAGCAAGGCAAAACTGACCATGTATAATGGAGATGTCATGTATCCTGTGGGAAAGTGCAAGTTGAAATGTACAAGGGACGATGCACAACATGTACTGGAATTTCAAGTGGTGGACGGTGACGTGAAACCACTTCTAAGTGCTGAAGCATGCCAAAGGTTACATTTCCTCAAAGTCTTGGTAAATGATAGTCCAGATAACAATGTTCATACTGTAACACAATGTGACCCAACCACCCAAATACCTACACCCCAACCACCCACCTGTGACAGCACCACTACGTATACTGACATCTTGCAAGAGTATGCAGATGTTTTTGAAGGATTGGGATGTTTAGAGGGAGACTACCACATAGAAATTGATCCAACCATAAAGCCTGTAATACACCCACCACGCCGAGTCCCAGTCGCTTTGAAGGACCCTTTGAAAAAAGAGCTCGAGCGTATGGTTGAAGAAAAGATCCTGACCCCAGTTAGTGAGCCTACAGACTGGGTATCGAGTATGGTCACAGTGGTCAAACCAAACAAATTGAGAATCTGCATTGATCCTAAAGACCAAAATAAAGCGATAAAGAGGCCACATTATCCCATGCCAACTATCGAAGAGGTTGCTACCAATCTCAGCAATGCCAAAGTGTTCTCTGTCCTTGATGCAAAGAGTGGATTTTGGCAAGTAGCTCTAGACGAGGAATCCAGCAAACTCACAACCTTTAACACCCCCTATGGTCGCTTTCGTTGGCTGCGAATGCCGTTTGGTATCTGTTCAGCACCCGAAGAATTCCAGAAAAGGATGAACCAGACGTTTGAAAACTTGAAAGGAACAGCAATCATAGCAGATGACCTCCTCATTTTTGGAGAAGGGGAAGACCTGGAATCAGCTACTAAAGATCATGACCAAAATCTTAGAAATTCCCTTCAAAGAGCCCGGGAGAAGAATATAAAGTTAAACAAAGAAAAAGTTAAGCTAAGGCTAACTGAAGTCTCTTACATTGGCCATTTGCTCACGTCTGATGGACTTAAACCTGACCCACAAAAGTTGAGGCTATCCAAAAGATGCCAAAACCTCAAGATGTGCCAGCAGTCAAGAGATTCCTTGGGATGGTGAACTACTTTTCAAAGTTTCTACCACATCTTTCAACAATCACCGAACCTCTCCGTCGCCTAGAAGAAAAGGATGTCGAGTGGCATTGGGAGGAACATCATCAAAAAGCCTTTGAAGAAGTACAGCGTCAGATTACAAGACACCCAGTCTTAAGGTACTATGACGTTACTAAAGAAGTGACGCTTCAGTGCGATGCATCACAGTCAGGGATCGGAGCCGCACTGCTACAAGAAGGCCAACCTGTGGCATTCACATCGAGAGCTCTTACGACAACGGAAAGGAACTATGCACAAATAGAGAAAGAGCTACTGGCTATTGTACATGCGTGCAACAAGTTTGATCAGTACGTCTTTGGTCGTGACATCACGGTTGAGTCGGATCACAAGCCTCTCGAGATGATCCTGAAGAAACCACTCTTAGCAGCTCCGAAACGTCTTCAGCGAATGATGATGCAACTCCAGAAATATAATCTGACAGTGATATACAAACCTGGACCCACAATGTACATCGCAGACACCCTGAGCCGTGCTTATCTGAAGTCGCCACCAGATGCAGTTGAAGGGGAACAGGAAGAAGAGTTTATACGACATCTGTCAATCAGCCCTCAAAGACTGGAAGAACTCCAGGAGAAGACCCAAAGTGATACAACGTTACAGAACCTAAGAAAGGTCATTGAAGTGGGATGGCCCGACGGAAAAGGTAAAGTTTCACCTGATATAAGAGCTTACTACAATTTTCGTGATGAATTGTCCGTAGACGATGGAATCATCTTCAAAGGTGAAAGAGTAGTTGTACCCACATTCATGAGAAGTCAGATGCTAACAAAGATACATGCCAGTCACGTGGGAGCAGAAGGTTGTCTTCGACGTGCAAGAGAAGTTCTTTTCTGGCCAGGTATGAATGTTGCCATCAAAGAACATGTGTCTGCTTGTGAAACCTGCAACGCCTATGGAAAACAGCAAACCAAAGAGCCGCTGATACCACAAAGCGTTCCAGACAGACCCTGGTCAAGAGTTGCTGTCGACTTGTTCACGTTTGGAAGAAAAGAATACATCATAATGGTCGATGACTACCCAAATTTCTTCGAATTCAATGTTCTGTCACAAACGACATCTTCAGCAATCATTACCAGTATGAAGTCGCAGTTTGCAAGATATGGAATTCCCGAAGAGGTCAGAAGCGACAACGGACCCCAATTTTCATCTACAGCCTTTCAGAAGTTCGCCATGCAATGGGAATTCAAACACACCACGTCTTCCCCACATTATGCACAATCAAATGGAAAGGTGGAAAATTCAGTGAAAACAGCCAAGAGAATCCCAAAGAAAGCTCAAGCAGATAATCGAGATGCATATTTAGCCCTACTTGATTGGAGGAATACGCCGACCGAAAGTCTCGATTCATCACCGGCTCAGAGACTTGTGGGAAGGAGAACAAGAGCACTACTCCCCATGACGGCAAAACTACTCAAACCAAAACATCCAACAGAAGTAAAGAAACGTCCGACCAGCCAAAGAATGAAACAAGCACGCTACCACAACAGAAGTGCCAAGTCGTTACAACAGCTAAAGCAAGGAGATACTGTAAGAATAAGACCGGAACAGGGCAGCTCACAAACGATATGGAGGAAAGGAGAATGCAAGAAGAAAGTCGGACCACGATCCTACGAAGTGATATGCCAAGGTAAGACATACAGGCGAAATAGAAGACATCTAGTAAGTACCACAGAAAGACCAGATGACCAAAGAGAACCGACCAACGAAGCGAATGACTCGACGCAAAGCCCAAACAACTCGGAAGTTTTAAATCCAACAAACAGTGAGCAGGTTAGCTGCGAACAATCACTAGCACAGCAGCCAGATACAACTCCTAGTACCGATATGGAACAACATGGATCCGATGTACAGTCACCTAGTGCCAGTAGTGGCCCAACAGAAAGATACTCTAGTAGAGGACGGTTGCTGAAAGCTCCAAACTATTACTACTAAAGACAACAGTAAACACAATTTGTATAAATACTTTATATTATTTTTAGTTACAGTTGATGATATTGAACATCACCATGGGATGCCAAAGTTAATAATAAGGAAGGGATGTAACGATATATAGTGTACCGGCTTCCGGGACAAGAGTCCCTGGAAGACGGGATCCAAAAGGACATGTAAAGACGTTGGGAGTTAAAGACAACTCGTTTAGTCTGATTTATATATGTTATTAATACAATAAAGAAACATCGTTACAGCACCAGAGTTATCGGGATCAAGGAGAGTACAAATAACATCGGGGAAAGACTATCTCCCTGAAAGATTCCTCTATTTATATGTACTTCACCCAATACTGCTCTTCCTGCTGTTAACGTTGTCTTCCACTGGCACATCCTGTTCTGGATTAGTTCAATCACATTTTGCGCTACACCAAATATCTTCATACAGTGGAGTATCCATGAGTGGGGTACCATATCAAATGCTTTTCTATAGTCCACCCAAGCCATTGCGAGTCCTGTTTTCCTTCTTTTGCAGTTTCTGATAATTAATTTATCAATTAGCAGTTGGTCCTTTGTCCCCTTTGATTTTCGTCGACACCCTTTCTGTTCCTCCGGAAGTAGATGCTTTTCTTGGAGATGTTCATACATCTTATCCGCCAGTACTCCTGTTAGCAACTTCCACATAATTGGTAAACAGGTGATTGGTCTGAAATTGGTCACCTCACCTCTCTGATCTTTATCTTTCATTAGCAACACCGTTCTTCCCTTAGTCATCCAATCTGGTACCGAATTGTGTTGTAAGCACTCGTTCAATTGACTTGTAATTCTCTCTTTCAAGGATGTAAAATTCTTGATTCAATATCCTTGCAGGCCATCTGGGCCTGGTGATTTCCAATTAGGCATTTTCCTTTGTTGCTTCTCAATCTCGTTTACAGTCAGTTCAATATTCTCTTGCTTTTCAACACTTAGATCATTCTCCAGTTCTTTCAGCCATTCTGCTTCACTATTATGTTCTGTGCTTTTCCCCCAGATGCTACCCCAGAAGTTTCTACTCTCGTCGGCATCGGGTATGATGTCATCCCTCTCCACTCCCTCGAGCTCTTCAAAAAGCCTTCTCTGGTTTGATTCGAACATTCTATTTTGGTTGTAGAATTTACCTCTATCCTCATATCTCTTCAATTTTGCAGCTTGTGCCGTCAGCCTCTGTTTCAGTTCCTCCAGCACTACCTGGTACCCTTTTCTGGAGATATTATATTTCTTCCTCAGTTGTTGTTTGATATCATTCCTTAAGAAATTTCCTGATTTTATCCTGTCCAATCTACTAATATCTTGTCTGAGTTGTTTTATCTTTAGTTGTATCCTTCTCTTCTACCACGGTTCTTCTTTTTTCCCCGTTTTGTTCCTGATGCCCAACCTTCTACCAACAACAACCGCCGCTGCATTTAATAGCTTATTGGTGTCGGTTATTGTCTCTGTGTTTATAAAAGCAATAACTTCATTTACTTCTGCCTTAGCTGTTTTTAGTCTTGATCTTTCCACATTTCTTAAGTTCATAGGTTTCTGGGGATCTCCCTTTTCCATTTCTTCAAATATCATTTCTAGTATGATAACCTTCTCATCACTTGAACCAGCATTCCTCACTCTCTCACGTATTTTGTCTAATTGATTGCTCTCTTCTCTCTGCCAATCTCTATTAGCATTTACCTCCTCATCCGACTGTTCCGTTGGAGGTGTCGACTCCCTTTCCGGTGCGTTACTTTGTGATCCCTCTTCATTCGATTCCACATTTTCTTCCCTAGTATTTTCTCGTTCGATTTTCCTCTTCAGTTCCTCAATTTCAACTTCCGTTAACCTTACATTTATTCGTATTGCTCTCGCTTGATCTGCCAGCCTTTGTTCCGTGACCTGAAACACTCCAATCTCCCTCCAAATCCCCAACATTCTTTTTCTATATCCTCTTTTGCTTGGGTCGCTTCTGATGTAACACTCCATAACAATTTTATTAATTTCTTTGGTCCATCTTAACTTAGCAGTAGAAAAATTACAACCTGGTGCTGGCTGCTCTTCCCCAAACACCATGTCGGGCATGGAACTAGTATCATTAGTTCTAGTTCTATTTATGCCGTTTTCATTGTTATTATAAATATTCATCATCACATAATTATACCGTGAGCATGCACGGGAAAGATGTCCGTCCTACGTCGCCCGGCTCGTAGAATAAGGCTAATTCCTGTCACGGTTCGCCAATCCTTGACAGCTATCGTTAGCGACCACATTTCGCTGCGGCCATCCACTCCTCAGCACGATTAACACCTTGAGTTGCGAAGAGAGCGGGCTACTTTTAGTCTGACCTCTATCTGTCGACCTGTCTGGCTTGGGTGGCCCTACCAGGAACTAAAAGCTCCAGCCAGCATAGCTCTCGAGATCATCGGGGTACACAAGCCCCACCACCACAACAAGGTAGCAGCCTTATTATTATTATTATTATTATTATTATTATTATTATTATTATTATTATTATTATTATTATTATTATTATTATTATTTGTATATAAATTTGCATGTTTGATTATATAGTCATTAGTTGTTATTATATATTATTAGTTGTGATTCAAGTAGTCAATTGTAAATTACCTTAATAAGCGAGATTTATAATTGTATATGTAGAAAAGAAAAACATTTAATAAAGTTTCCATTATTATTATTATTATTATTATTATCATTATTATTATTATTATTATTATTATTATTATTATTATTATTATTATTATTATTATTATTATTGACAAATATAAATGTTATTTATAGGATAAATACCTCTAACGTCGCCTTTAAGCCGACTTAAAAAACGATTGAAGAAGGTTTTCTAAAAAATGGCATTTACCGAGTGTCTAAGGACAGTGTTATGTCAAATGCTAACGAGATTCTATGAAATAATAAGACTCCAAAGCAACATTTGAATAATAGTTTATTAAACAACTTGAGAAGTACGTAAAAATTCATTGAACACATACACAGACTTTTACAAGCTTGTTTGAATAATTAGTATGAATAATTATAGTGCCAGATATCATCACAGCATTGGGCATGCTCATTGATGTAGTATCAATCCCACATGTTATGCTCAACGTTCAGTGTAATAAACTGCTGACTCAACCAAGAGATTTTGATGATTTTCATTGGTTTGCCATCCTCTCGTAAACTACGTGAGCGAAGAGCAAACTTGCTCTCCTTCTCGCATGTGGCAACCTATGAATTGGGCAATTATAAATTCATAGGGATTATATATATATATATATATATATATATATATATATATATATATATATATATATATATATATATATATATATATATATAATCCCTATGAATTTATAATGATGGATTTATGGGAGATAACTCCCTTAAAAACAAAGAAAACCGACTTGGTCGTGTTTTAAGTAATCAAATTCTACATGTATTTACTAAAATTACAACATTCTCGACCAACTCTACATGTATTTTCAGTATTTTCGATCCAATCAGAAAGAAGATCTGTGTTGCGTGCAAACAATTGAATAAGTCAGTATTGACAGTAAAATCAATCATATGGGACAAAATAGCCGACAATGTAAAAACGTATGCCAGAATGACAAATGGGCCTAAGACGTGTAAGCACATAACTGTAAGCCATACATTTTGTTTCACATCTGTGCATTCTGTATTTCCTATACCAAACCAATCCTATTTCTTAGATGAGTTGGATTTTTCTTTTTACCGCATTTCTCCTTATCTTAACTTTTACATTTCTCTTCTTTTTTCCAGTTGCTTCCCTTCTTTCTTTCTTGGGGCTCGAAAAGTTAAAATGCTTTCCGGGAACTCAAAAACTTTTTTTTGTCCCACAATTTTTTACTCCTTTTGTATTTATTTCCATTCTAGATTGAACACCAAGGCAATGAAAGCCAAGGCAGAGGCAAGGCAAGGAAAAAAAAGTATGGGAATGAGGGAGGATTCTCCTGAGTCAGATGACTCAAATGACCATACCCGGCCGGCACAATGTGGCGTAAGTGAGAACCGGCTAACCGATCGCTCGCTTGCTCAACCTGAACAAGCCTCCAATTCACGAGGCTCCGACCTCGACCCAGGTCCTACGGATGTTTCTTCCACTCGCGTGGACAAGGCTTCCTCTTCTGTAACTGATGAAAAGCAGGATTCTTCCACCTGAGTGGAAATGTCAACGTCTGCGAAGACCAAAAAAAGAAAGAAAAAAAAGTTAAATAGAAAATAAAAATTAAAAATGACCAAGCATTGGTAATTTCTCACCTCGGCTCTTCTCTGATGACCACCTTTCAAAACATGTGTCTGCCCTGCCGCCTGAAATGTTTTTGTATCCGAACGCCGCCACACAATCCATCATTTCGGTAAAATTTGAATTATGCGGCGCGCTCGTATAATTAACAGTTATACCATGAGCTCGAGTTGTGTATGAGCTCATAGCCAACGAGTCGTTTCGCCGAATGGCTATTAGTTCGTATACAACGAGAGCGAATGGTATAACTGTTTTATTATATAGCCAAGCACTTTACAAGAGACAAAGTTTGAAACGATAAACTTCCGGCATAGGCAACTAATACTTCCGCCACGGGTAATGATGCATTCACGCAGAGTTTTTCGCTGAGCTGTTCGGCAAACAACTTCGAAATGTTGTATAAATGTTGCTCGAGAGGCGAAAAAGGTGTTAAAGTGCCACTAACCCCAAAAAATTTTTCACGCAAATCTAAGAGCCCTTATTGAGTGGATTAGGCCAGTTAATAAATTTTTGGTATTGGACGTTTCGTTGATTTTCTGTAGACGACCAAAGTTGCATCTGCATGTCCCATGGCGGAGCAGGAAAGGGAATGGGTATATTCCTGGTGTTACGTCAGGCAAGTCAAACAAGGAATTCCTTTGAGCTCTGTCTGATGAATACATAGAATTTTTTGGGTTGAAAATTCATTTTCCCAACTAACTCAATGTAAAAATTCTATGCATTCAGCAGACAGAGCTCAAGTGAGTTCCTTGTTTGAATTGTCTGACGTCACACCAGGAATATACCCATTCCCTTTCCTTCTCCGCCATGGGACATGTATATGCCAATTTTTGCAAATTTGGTGCTCTACAGAAGACCAAAGAAATTTCCAATACCAGTAATTTATTCACTGGACTAATCCACTCAATAAGGGCTTTTAGGTTTCCGAAAAAATTTTTTTGGGGTTAGTGGCACTTTAAGCAGATCAACAAAAAAGATTAAAAGGTACCTTTATGAAGTCAAAAGGTGGGTCAGTGTTTATATTAGCGTTGTTGTCGTGAAAAAGGTTTTGATTTCATGCAAAAATGCCACTGAAACACCTTCAGCAGTGAAACTAAATTACTTAGTTGATTGTTTTGGAAAAAGAACATGCTTTTTACTACTCCAAATGCTTATCTGAATCAAAAAAAGTCTCTTTACTGGTGATCTGCTACGAAATGTGTGTTGCAAGCTTGCTTTTAACCGTGAGTTTCTTTGCTTGGCAACAGATTAATATCAACCCGTTAATTTAGTCGGGTTTTTGAAGTAAGAAGAGGTAAGTCACTCAGTTTTGGTGAATTTTACCATTTACCACGCTAAATTGTGTATTTGTTAATGTATTTTTACACAATGTTGTTTTTTTTACATTGGTTTGAGGGTGTTGATGTTTTTCTGTATAAATATCCGTCAATTTCAAGTCTTTTCGGCAGTTTAAAAAAACGTACCGCCATCTTGTTTTTCCTCTACTAACAGGATATGAGCTGATAGCCTGGTAGTAGGGAACCAATCAGATTACGCAAAAGCTCATATCCGATAGCATGCCACATAATAATTATGATTATACGAGCACTTGAACGGAGAAATGTATGGAATACTTACGGTATGACGTTGTCCAACTGGTGGTGGAGCTGTAATATTCGTATTTTGCGACACAGAGAGAGTAGGTTTAGTACTTGCTTCTTTAATAACTATTCTATTACTGCCCTAATAAGCACGTTATATGAAACTATATACAACTGTTGGTGACGTCATGCGGATATGACATCACAACATTACATCCCTCCCTTGTTTTAAGATGGGAGTTCGTCGGTTACTAAATGAATACAAAAGGAACATATACTAAGAGTAAATGAAGTAGGAGTAGATAATAAAAGACTTATACAAATTTGAATGAAATGTTTAATGTTCATATTCAATATTTAATCGTTCTGGAGGTCGCCTGTTTTCTCGGGTGGGGTATCGTCTTTGTGGACGTTCTAGGATTGCTTGTTTCATTTCTTCGCCATCAAGAAAATCATCCTCCGACTCAGGATTCTGGATTGTCGCGTTAAATCGTTTGAACTGCGAGCTGTTGCGTGTGATCACATGACCGGTTGCGTTCCTTGCTGTTATCATACTGCCTTTGATCTGGATGATGGTATACGGATCCTTGCGGTACGGAGAAGACAATTTGTTTACGCGGCGTTGACGAACTAGAACAACGTCGCCAACCTGAAGCTTGTGATGCCTGGCCTTTACCACTGTATCAGCAAAGATCTTCATTTTGTCCTTTCCCTTTTTATCAGTTTCTTCAATCAGTTGTCGCGAGGGTGGTTGGACAACCAGTTCGGGTAACTTGGTGGTAATCTTTCGGCCAAACAGGAGTTCAGCCGGGGAAATTCCTGTGGTGGAATGAGGGGTCGGACGATAGTTGCGAAGGAACTGAAACAATTCTTGTTTCCAGTTTTTGTTCTCAAGATGTGCAGCTCTCAGGGTTTTTTGAAGGGTGCGCATGAAACGTTCAGATTCTGCATTGACTTTGGGCCATTCGGGAGTGATCTTGCGGTGTCCGAAACCCATATGCTGAGCAAACTGAGCAAAGGCATGACTTTGAAAGGGGGGTCCATTATCGGATTTAATTTCTTCGGGGATGCCATGTGTGGATAGAATGCGATCAAGCTTCGGTATTACAGCGTTGGCGGATGTGGATCGTAAAATTTCAAATTCAGGATAGCGCGAGTATTCGTCGAGGACGACAAAGAGCATGTCCCCAGACGGAAGGGGACCACAGAAATCAGTGGAAAGTTTTTGCCAGGGTGCGTTGGGGAGTTCGGTCATGCGTAGTGGTTCGAGAGTTTGCTCGATTACATTAGAGATGGAAATGCTGACAGGCAAAAAGAACTCCAAGTGCTTCGCGTTCATTTTGAGAATAGTGCTGTTCCACCGGTGTGAGGGAACGACTGGCATAGGCTACAACACGTTTGTCTTGGCAAGAATGGCACCAAGGCCAACGGGGCTTGCGTCGACAGTGATGGTGGCTTCTTTGTGAGGGTCAAAATACGCAACAACGGTGTCACTAGTCAGGAGCTGTTTGAGCTGATCAACGGCTTGTTGATGACGAGATGTCCATTCCCACGGTTGACCGGTTTTGGTGAGCGCGCGGAGTTGTTCGGTAATGGTGGATTAATTAGGAATGAAGCGGGCACAGTAGTTGGTCATGCCAAGAAAACTGTGGACTTCGTGGGCTTTCTTAGGATCTGGGGAGACGCCATTTCCAGAAAAGACATAGCCAAGAAACTCGAGCGTGGTTTTGTTGTACTCGCATTTCCTGGCATTCAGGGTTAGATTTTTGGAGCGCAAACGTTCAAAAACGGCATGGAGAGCTTTGTCATGTGCGGCTTGGTCGTGACCAAAAACAATGATGTCATCACTGACGTTTCGGGCACCATCGATGCCACTGAGAACTTTCTGGATTGCGGCTTGGAAAACTTCAGCAGCAGACGACGTGCCAAAATTCAAACGCGTGTATCGGCGCAGCCCTTTGTGGGTAGAAAAGGTCGTGATGTATCTGCTCTCGGGAGCCAATTCTAATTGGTGGTAACCAGAGTTCAAATCTAGTTTGGAAAAAACGGTTGCACAATTTAAATCGTGAATGAGAAATTGAAAATCTTTCATCTTGCCAATGCCTTGAAAACGATCAGAATACGCAGTGGTGAAGTGGGTGGGAACAGCGGAAGAAAGTTGAGTGGATTTTGGCGGGCTGGGTGGTACGGTGGTGTAAGCGATGATAGAGAGGAGTTGTAATTCTGTCGCGGTTTTGTAACTTAATAGGCAGCCATGTGTTCCTTGAATGACATAAATGGTGGCGGGGGTGAGTCGGGTTTTGGATTCGACGTGAGTGGTAAATGTTCCAAGGACAGCTAATGATGTTGTGCCGCCGTAAGTATAGATCTTAGTTGAAGTGGAGCGAAGCAAAAGGTGTTTGTTTTGAGGAGACTTGGCTATGGCGCGATAAGCTGCTTCATCGATGACGTTAATGCTGGCGCCGGGATCTATCAACATTTTAAGTGGAACATTTGCAACCATGACATGAGCCTGCGGGGCGATCACGTCACGAACTTGAGAAATAGTAGGCGAGACTGATGCGTCGGGCGAAGAATTAATAGTAAAAACATATTCATCTTCAGAGCTAGAAGAACTGACCGGACGTTGCGTTTCTGTAACGTGGCGAATGTTGCGTTTCGGCGACGGCTGGGAAGGAAGGTTAGGGGGGGAAGGGGCTTCGCGTACTGGTGGGCGGGGGAAACGACGAAGGTCAGATGCTTGGTGGGTAAGTTTAGAACGACAACAACGTGCAAAATGGTTCATTTTGCCACACGAACGACACTGACGACCTTGTGCGGGGAAGCTAGCTTGGCCTTGGGGATGTAGATAGGCATTGCCACAGCGTCCACACGTGGAGGTTGAACGATAGTCTTGTCGTGGAGGCGAGGAAGTGACACGAGACGATTGAGACATGCGTGTATAGTTAAGTTCGGAGGTGTCGAAATGAGATACACCATGCGATTCAATGCCAGTGGCTTGCTGTTCGGAAAGTTCCATGGCTCGACCTAAATCTAAAAGTCCTTTTAGCGTTAGTGAGGACTCTCGTAGAGCGCGTCGACGAAGGCGGGACGACGAACAGCTAAGGATTATCTGTGATTTGACTTCTTTGTCAACAGCAGTAAATTCACATGCGAGGCTACAATCCGAGAATAATTCATTGGGACACTAAAGCATCAATTAGCTTCCTTCTTGCTTATTGCACTATCGTGGGATAAATAACGTTGCTTTACCCCTCCCCATCCCCCACCAATCAATGTTGATTTCCAGGTGACACTTCTGAGTCCTAACAAACAAAAATTCGGTCGCAACCTTGGTCGGAGGGGGAAGGGGAGGGCACATTTTAAAGATAAATCGCGTGCGCACAGAAGTCTCTTGACATACGCTGTGTCCCAATGTAATTATTCCACAATTGTCTGAAAATATTCAATATCAATGAATTGAAATTACGCACTGTACAAATAATAAATAACGGATAAAAAGCAAACGGTGGAACTAAAAAAATTAAACGGCAGAATTATCAACGAATAACTTCAACATTTCAATGAACGAGTTTTCGCTGTTGCGAAGACCGCAACAGTTGATCAAACGATCGTACGTAAAATCAAAATCTGATCGACGAGTTTTTCATCGTAGTGGCACTTTAATAAAAAAAAACCCGTATAATTGAAGATGGCGGGTGGTGACAGTGCTGACTTAGATAGTACCCTATTGAGTGAAAGTAGAGATCCCGATGATTCCAGTTCTATACAGAGTTCGCTTTCTACAACTGAGAGGGGCAGTCTTAAATGGTATGGAACGTTTGAAGCCCTTCAACAACTAATTAACGACCTACTAAAGGTAAAGTCGAAGTGGTCTTCGCCTGGTGGAGGGAGTCGATTGTTTGAAGGCGAAGAAGTGGCTATTCGTTGGTATTCTAATAATGGTTCGCTAACACTAAAAGGTGAGAAAGCAGATGATTTAAAGTCACAGCTTCTGCTGTGGGTAGATAAGGATAAGGAAAGATTGATCGATCATACAGTTCTTGAAAATAATGTTGGAATGAACTGCGATATAAATAATGATTTGAACAACAACATGACAAGTGGCTTTGTTTCGTCCTCGAAAAATTGTTGCTCAACCAAGCAGAACCTTGACGATTTAACAAGATCTGTGAATAAACTTAATGACTATGTTGAAAGTAAATTTAATCTCATCACTAAGGAAATTGATGAAATGAAGGGTAAAGTAGACGGTGATTATAACGAATCGTCTATGATGCAATCTTTACAAGAGGAGAATCGTGAATTGAAAGTCGCTAATGAAGCTTTGCAAGAGAGAATTAACACCTTATTGTTTGTATCTTCTGATTTAAAAGCTAGCCTTCTGGCTTGTGAAAACGAAAAAAAAGCCTAATGACTGTACTGCAGCTGCTCAAAACGGAAACTGACAATTCTCAACGTGTCCCCTCAAAGTCAACCCACGACGATCAAACGTGGAAGGTTGCAGGTAACAGGAGAGGAAGAGATAAACCCACTAGAGGAGACTTCCGATGCAGTTCTAACCCAATTAATGTAGGAAATAATGCGGGTAATTTACCATCTTTCCAATCTCTTAACAAGTTTGATATTTTGGCGGATGAACCAATCCTAATCTCTGATGGAGATCAGGTCGACTTGGGCATGCCAAAGCAAGATGGTCAGCGCCATCACGCAACTAATAAATCTAACAAAGGAAGCCAAGCTGATTTCAGCGTGAAACAAGATGGACAACGCGATGGTCAACGCCATGGGCAACCAAATGGAGCTAATGTTCATCAACAACGTCAGGATAGCTTGACGACATCTGAAAGTGATATGCCTGATAGTTCCCAGAAAACGAAGGAAACCATCATTGTATTGGGCGATTCTATAATTAAAGGATTACGGGCTGACCGAATTCGGAAATCAGTACAGAAGAGAGTTATCACTCGTTCTTTTCCCGGGGCGACATCGAAGGATATGCTTGATTATGTAAAACCAGAAACCCGAAAGTCACCAGAGCATATTATTATGCATGTTGGTACGAATGATCTGAAATTCAATGAAGCAGAATCTGTAGAAAACAACATAATAAAGGTATGTGAGCAAATTTCACAAATCATCCCCAGGACCAGAATAACTCTTTCCCAAGTCACGCAGAGAAAGGATGTGCCTGGTATTGAAAACAAAGTTAATGATCTAAATGACCGCCTTAGTAATCTTTGCAGGCGGAAAAATTGGACCCTGATTAACAACTCTAACATTAATGAAAAGGGCCTAGATCGATTTGGATTACATTTGAACAGACCTGGTGCAGCTATTTTAGCCAAGAATGTAATTAACTGTATAAAGGGTTTTTAACACCCCTATCATTGGGCCTACCTCTAATAATGATCTTTTGCAGGGCCCTCTACAAATCAGTTCTGTTAGAGATGACGTGAATCCATTCAATATAATACCGAAAGTCGGTTTAACCTTATTTCATATTAATATACAGGCAATCTCTAATAAAGTAGACCTCATCAAGCTTATGATAGCCAATTCCTCCTTGGATAGACCAAAAGATAATATTGTATTCTGTTTTTCTGAAACTCACTTAAATTCGGTATGGCCTAATTCAGAACTCCAAATTGATGGTTATACCATCATTAGAAAGGATAGGACATATGCAAAAGGTGGTGGCCTTTTGCTTTACGTACCTATCGGACTAAAATTTACGTACAGAAGTGATGTTAAAGTACCTAATGCAAACTCACATCTTGAGTATATTTGGCTTGAATTCCAATTTCCTAAAACCAAGTCTTTTCTTGTTTGTTTCATATACCAACCAGGTAATACTAATTCCTGGAGGGATGAACTAAATTGTATGCTTGATGAGGTCGACAACGAGCATAAAGAAATTATAATGCTTGGAGATTTTAATACAAATTACCTTAATAAGAAAGATTACAAACCTTTATATAACATTACATCCCAATACCAACTTAATCAGGTCATTGAATCAGTTACTAGACCTGTGTCAGGAACTATTATTGATCATATTTACATGTCACGTGATGATTTAGTCCTTAAATCTGGTGTCTTACCAATTGGTTTAAGTGACCACTTACCTATATTTATAACTAGGAAAGTTAATGCGGAAAATCTTAAGCCACGTGTCTGCCATAATATTATAAAGTATCGTAGCAAAAAAAACATAGACATTGATAGTTTCTGTCGGGATCTTGAATCAATTTCCTCTGATGTTTGGAATAGGTTTGATAACCCTAACAACATGTTGGAATTTTGGCATAAGCACTTTTTGTTAGTGCTAGAAAAACATGCTCCAATACATAGTAAACGAGTGCGAGTAAAACGCCTGCCAGGGTGGTTTAACAACTCAATTCGAGATGCACGTCAATTGAGAGATAAATTTCTAAAGGAAGCTAGACGGACGAATAACAACGAAAAATGGCTTCAATTTAGAAAATGGAGAAATAGGACAGTTCACCTCATTAAAAACTCTAAGAATGCACATTATAAGAAACTCTTAACCGATAATATCACTAATCCACGTCAATTGTGGAGTATCTTTAAAAATCTTATGCCGTCTAATGCCAGGCCATCACCTACTGCTTTGGTTATTGATGGTAAAACTATAGAAAATCCTAAAGAAATTGCGAACCTTTTCAATTCATATTATGCTTCGATAGCAGTAAATCTTTTCTCATCATCAGCACAATCAAATCTAAATTATCATGATATACAGGGTAAAGCGGATGAGACCAAGTTTTCAATTCCACATATGACTCTTGATAATGTTCATAATCATCTTAATAAACTTGATATAACCAAAGCAACTGGTCTTGATGGTATTGCTGCATACTTTATAAAAATTTGTAAAACATCCATAGCCCCTGTTCTACTGCGTTTATGTAATTTAAGTATCAAAACTGAAATCTATCCCGATATGTGGAAGAAAGCTAAACTTATACCTGTGTATAAAAGCGATAGCCAATTGGAAAGAGCCAATTATAGGCCTCTTTCTATTTTAGCCATTGTTTCAAAAATCCTTGAGCGACACGTGTCTGTTTCATATACGTATTATCTTACAACAAACAATATTCTATCTGGTCACCAACATGGTTTTAGGGCTTATCACTCCTGTGAAACATCGTTAATTACAATTTTTGAATCTCTTTTAACGACCATCGAGCAAGGTGAAATGAATGGAATGCTCTTAATTGATTTCTCTAAAGCTTTCGATCTAGTTGATCACACAATTCTTCTACAGAAATTAGCTAATTACGGCATTTCCTTAGCAGCCCTGAATTGGTTTAGATCATATCTAAGTGAACGCACCCAACAGGTGCAAATAAAAGGTTTTCTATCAGAGCCTAAGCAAATCATTGCCGGTGTACCTCAAGGTTCCATTCTTGGACCTCTTTTATTTCTTGTATTTATAAATGATTTGCCACTAAGTTTAGGGATATGTAGTCCATTTCTATTTGCTGACGACTCTACCCTTCTTACTCATGGGTATAATGAAAGTACCACTAGTAATAATCTAGAATTAGAGTTAAATCATGTTTCTCAATGGGCAAATTATAATAATATGATTCTAAATTCCAAGGAAACGAAATCTATTAAAATATATTCAAAGCATAAATTTCAAGCTACTTCTTCCCTTATGGTACAACATAATAACATGGTTATTGAGGAGGTAAAGACGGCAAAACTTCTTGGTATTACATTTGACTGTAATTTAAAATGGGATTGTCAAGTCAATTTAATTTATAATACGATTAACTCGAGACTTTATTTGTTTAAAAGAATCCGACCAAGCCTTCCTCTTAGCTTTCGCATCCAATTCTACTATTCTTTAATTTATCCTCACTTGTTATGCTGTTGTACCATATGGGGTAATGCAAGAAATGAGTTACTCAATGATTTATTACTACTACAAAAAAGAGCAGCCAGGCTAATACTTGAACAGGATACTAGAGCTCATTCCATTGAATTATTTCGCCAACTTGAATGGATTCCAGTTCATAATATCATTAAAATGCGGAAAATCCTGCTAACGTTTAACACCTTGAAAACATCACTACCTAGTGATATAAGAAATATGTTTATCTTCTGCTGCGAGACATCCAGTGTCAACACACGATCATCCCTAACAGATCTGAAAATTCCTGCTATTAAAACTGAGTTTGCTAAGTCTAAATTTTCATACAGTGGAGCAAGTCTTTTCAACTCATTGCCTGATGATCTGAAGGATATTGCTAATCACACTGTTATTTCATATAAGAAAAAAATTTAAAAATTCTTTATTACCTTAAATCACAAAGTTGATCATGTTAGTAAATTTAGCTGCAATGTTTGTAAGCATATTGTTCTTTGTCGCTGTATCACCTACCAATCCTAATTTTGGTTGGTGATGCGGCGACAAATAGCTACATGTCTGTAGAGGGCCATTAGGTAGAATACCGTTGAAAAACTGTAATAATGTAGAAAATACCCTCTCAAAATAAAGTTTTAATAATAATAATAATAATAATAATAATAATAATAATAATAATAATAATAATAATAATAATAATAACGTCTACCGAACCGAATTGACTGTGTGATTAAAAGGGAGTGGAACAAAATGCTAAACCCACACTCATAGGTTGTTCTGGTTTACTTTTACTATCCGTGTCCACGTCCGTTGTTCTAAATAAGCACAAAACAGTAGAAACTTGTGTTCTATTTGCCCCGCGTATTAAAGGTCAACCTGACAAAATAAAGGTAAAGACTGCATTTATAATTAGCTGTGCTATTATAATGGCTCATGCACAGTACTCCATGCCTTTACTGCGTATTTCTCGCATAAACGCTTTCTAAATAACAACTGTCTCTATGAGGCTTATAATACAGATAAAGTGCTATATGCTGGTAACAATGAGGTAGCAAAATATCTAACTTAAACCGTATTTTTAACAGTACTCCATCTACGGCATAAATAATATTATAATTAGATTGTTTTTTTAAATTATTACCACGATTTTGGTGGAGTACTGTTATTTATATGAGTAAAACAGTCTGTAGAACAATAATTATGCGCTTACAGGGAAGATTAAGTTAATATCTATCACTTCAACAAAAAAACTGTCTAAAGAAGACTCAGTTCTTTGGAATATAGACCTATTTTAGTGGAGTACTGTGGTGGAGTACTGTGCCGGTCAACCGATACGAATCGGAAACAATCGGAAAATTATTTCACTGATGCTAATAGTCATTCCATAGTCGTTAATAGTAAACCTGACCTTCAATGAGTGTGTAATCAATGAAAATGTGACCCTGGTATTAATATTTATGACTTGCGTATATTTCAGACAATCCGAGAATAATTCATTGGGACACTAAAGCATCAATTAGCTTCCTTCTTGCTTATTGCACTATCGTGGGATAAATAACGTTGCTTTACCCCTCCCCATCCCCCACCAATCAATGTTGATTTCCAGGTGACACTTCTGAGTCCTAACAAACAAAAATTCGGAGGGGGAAGGGGAGGGCACATTCTAAAGATAAATCGCGTGCGCACAGAAGTCTCTTGACATACGCTGTGTCCCAATGTAATTATTCCACGATTGTAGTTGTCGCAGACGAGTAGCAAACTGATCGAGAGTTTCGTTTGGTTGTTGACGTGCTTGACGAAAAAAGTACGTTTCGTAATCGACATTTTGTTGAGGCGTAAAATGTTCAGTGAGGCGTTCCATTGCTTTGTCGTAATCTTTCTTTTCTCCCGTATCGGACAAAGTCTCGAAGGTATCGAAGGCGGATGGTCCAATGTAGTGTAAAAGAAGGGCGCGTTTTCGTGTTGCATCCGTGGTGTTCATGGCCAAAAGAAAGTTTGCGAAGCGTTTTTTCCACTTGCGCCAGCGTTGTCCTGTAGCAGTTGGGTCCTCGGTGGGAAGTGTGGAAGAGAAGAAGCCATGACTCAAAAAAAATATTTAATCCTTGTCGCCAATGTAATATTCGTATATTGCGACACAGAGAGAGAGTAGGTTTAGTACTTGCTTCTTTAGTAACTATTCTATTACTGCCCTAATAAGCACGTTATATGAAACTATATACAACTGTTGGTGACGTCATGTGGATGACATCACAACATTACAGGAGCCACACATGAAAAGCACTGGGTGAGATAAGAAAAGCAGAAAGCGCGGCAAACCCGCCTCGAGGCACAATATAAAGCATCACCCCAGGTTGTATCTCCGACTTTTTCACAGAGCACAGAGAAAGACAACATGCTACACTTTAAATGCAAAATTCCTTTTAATTTAAACCCAACAACAAGGTCGTTCCAATTCAACAAGGGTTGGGAAGTACTGAAAGTAGCTGGGTTGGGTATCCATACATTTCTCCCTTCAAGTGCTCCTATAATCAGAACGCGCCGCTTCGCGGGGTTTGCATAATCCCCGAGCCCGGGCGTAGGGTCGAAGGCCTGGAGCTCGGTGAGGGTGCTAATTTCGATACGCGCGGAGTCCATTTTACACGCGTATAGAAAATTTTGTAGTTTTGTAGCACGAACAATGATCATTAGAACCAGCGGTTATTCTGTTAAGCCACAATGGCGCCGAAATTACAACGGAGTGGGCAAATGAAAGAAGAAATTGAATATTTAGGCGAAGCAATACGTTCTACAGAAAACAAAAACGACTACAAAATGGTTAGAATGGAAATTATTAATGGTAAGATCGTTAAATTGTTTATCTGTGTTCGTTTAGAACGAAATAACTGGAAACAAAACACATTTCAGAATTACGCTTGCTGTTGACAAGATTTCGTGATGTAAACTGTATGCTAAATTGAATGTTTCTTTCAACTTTTTGTCACTTTTACAAATCAAATGAGTGGATATATATTGTTTCAATATAGTACATGAAAATACATGCTAAATTATGCAAGAAAATTTTACTTTTCCATCAGTTATTGTACGGGCCAAGGAGATGTCCGAAATGACTGTTGAACGTTTGTTGTTGGCAGTTAAAAAATGTATTAAACGAACCTCAAAGAATATGTTATGGTCGAGAATTTACTTAACTTTTGTTGGTAAATTTATACTAAAACAATTAGACAACTCGCCCTCGTTTTATATATATATATATATATATTTGGTACGGTGTCTCGCGGTAAGAATAATTGGGCACTGGTGACTGTCTTTGAAGCAAACTTTAAAATTTTCCATATTTTCCGAAACAAAGTGGTTTCAAATTATTTCGTTTTAAACGAAAAGAAGCAGAACAACGATTAAAAGAAGGATACAAACAGCCGGTTTAATATATCTTGAAGAGAACCAGAAAAACTGAAGAAACCAAACGCCGTATGGTAAACAAAAACGTGATCTGAATTGCAGTTGGTCACAGGTCACTCAATGGTCTCAAAATCATTTTAAAGTTATAAACGGTAGGGCATTTGTATTGTTTGTTTTACTGATTGGAATCAGCATTTATTTATTAATATCTTCTCTAAACGCCAGGAACAGCAAGACGTTTAAATAGAAACCCTTTTAGACACTCGTCAGTTGCTGTAAACGTAAATATCTTATAAAGTTTTATACCTTGTCCTTTTGTTGTTTTAAAATTTTCGCTTAAGCTATGAAGCAGAAAACAGCTTCACGTTTTCATGCTTTCCTTTGCTACTGTGGACGTGATGTTTTTCATTGACTTAATTGCAATCACTAATACTGATAGGCTTTGTCCATTTTCTTGGCTGTATTATTACACAGACTAAAAGGTTGTCTGTGAATACTTCTTTCTGGAATCCGATTCTACTAAATTGTTTTTATCTCCTTGAAAAATGAACTACGTTTCTGAGCTGTTAACATTTAATCGTGCCTTTGCAAAACATGAATGCATGGGAGAGCAAATGAAGGCTTGCTAAAAGTAATTCCTTTGGAAAGCTCCTAAATGGCTAAAAACAATATATTTTTACCACCAGATTTTAAGTTTTACTATGATATGTTCAACTTTCATTTTAGTCCTCCCAAATCCTAATCACAAATTCTGTAATTATCCTGAGGATTATCGTTTGTTTTTCCTGTATATCAGGAGTGCTTATTTTATTGGAACGTGGGGTGGGTGGCAACAATGCAAGCAGCCTTTGAAGGATCATCATCTTCGTCAATTTTTCGCCCAAAAACTTTTACTGGTCTTTGTTGTCATGATGCGGTTGATTTTATTAGTAGATTTGAGCGATACTGCAAGTTTTATAACTGGTCAAACAACAAAAAGCTGGATGCTATCTCGCAACTCTTCGAAGGACCTGCTTTGGCATGGTTTCAAACACTGCCAGAAGAGACAAGAAACAACTGCACCGAATTAATAACCGCACTCTGGCAGCGATTTGCCTCACCAAGTGTACAGTTTCTCCAGAGGGAGGAACTAAACGACCGAAAGCAAGGCAACGAAGGCAACGGCGAAAGTCCGCTTTGTAGTTACACCGAAGACATCATTCGAAGATGTAATCGCCTGGGAATAAACAACACAAATAGAATGAACTATTTCATATTTCAATAACGAGTTAAAATTGCATGTTATCTTAAACCGCGTCGAGACATTCGAAGACGCAGAGTCGCTGGTACGTCTGAATGACGCCGTTAATCGATGCACAATTGCTGTCAAACCCGGGTCCCAGAGCCCAAACAACAATTTGATAGATCAACTTCACGACATCCTGAACGAAAGAAAATCAACCAACAACGCACCAGAAAGAGCAAGCTTTAATAAACAACAACAACGGCAAAGAATTACGGAACTCGAAGGCCAAGTTCATTTTGATGACAGCCGCTAGTCGTTCAAAAGAATCAACCATTTCTCCTCTGACAACAACCTATCAAAGTGGAGCAAAAATGGTGTTGAAGAAAAAGAACTAATCGCCGCAGTACGAAATGAAATCCGCAAAGAATCCCATAAAAAATCACCATCAAGTCGGATCCACTGATGGTATTCACTTTCGTCGACGTGAAAGCAGCGAATGGTTCTCCAATTCCAAAATCAGACACTCGTCATGCAAGTTTCCACCAATGCACAAAAACCTCAATTCCCCAATTTTCCATCTTCGACTAACATTTTAGACCAAACAACTTTATCATAAGGTTTTACATGCCTCATCTCCTCTCTAAGTTAGCCAAATACTTCAGTCAGTCAAAACAGCCAATGGCAATGACATCCCAATTGAAGGTTTCACTACTTTTAATCTACTCCTGGGTCAAACAGAGTCAAGCAAGCTATCCTTGCAATGCATTTGTTGTACCAGGCCTTAGTTACTCTGTTGCCCTTGGGAGAGGCTTTCTGCAGCAAAACCGTGCAATTATCAACATGGGAGGCCAGACCGTTGAATTCCTTGGTAAGAATGTGCTTAGATTTTCCAATGCAGATTCCCTACCCACTCCTTTGCCAGTTAAGTGTTTTAAAACTGAAGTAATTGATGCTCATTGTGAAGCTGTCATCCCTGCAACTGTAAACCCACCCACCACTAATGTCATTAGCTTGATTGAGCCAGGGGGGAAACTTCTTGACCGGTACCACCTTGATGGTGCAGCATCCCAGGTATGTCCTGGTGCCCAAGGAAACATTCCATTTCGGTTGTTAAATCCCACTGACAAGCCTGTTACATTTTTTTGCTGCGCCACTTTGGGACATTTCATTAAAAGTGACCTTGATCATGATGTAATCCCTATATACTGATACAAATTGTACAACCTAATGTAGTCCACCACCAACAAGTCTCCTTCAACCCTTTTTCCATCAGCACCCCCACCATCTGGGTACTGATCCAGTGGGAACCACAACACCACCAGCCAATGAGAGTCAGGCTAAGCCAGCCCCACCTACCCTGCCAAGCCAAACCAACGAACCCACCACACCACCTCAGATAGACCTCGCCAACTCTGCACTGTCCACCAAAGAAAGAAGTGCTCTCTCCGAAATGCTCACTTAATATGCTGATGTTTTCTCTCCTTCCACTACTACTCTTGATCGGACCGGTGTTGTTCGTCGCCAGATTGATGTTGGTTGGTAATGCCCCACCAATTCGTCAACGCCCTTACCGCGCGCCCCAGTCTCAACGCCAAAAGATTGAACCCCACGTCTCCGACATGCTTCAAACAGGTCTTATTCAACGATCTAACGACCCATGGAGCACGCCAGTTGTTCTCGTCCGAAAAAAGGACAGAAAAACTCGTTTTTGCGTTGAATACAGGCGACTCAATTCTGTCATACGCAAGGACAGTTACCCCCTTGCTCGAGTGGATGACACCTTGGATGTCCTTTCTGGGGCAAAGTACTTTAGTACGCTTAATCTCCGAAGCGGATATCACCACGTCGAGATGGATGAAACGTCGGGACAGTACACAGCATTTGCTACATCGTCGAGTCTTTACGAATTTAACGTTTTACCCTTTGGACTTTGCAACGCCCCTTCCACTTTTCAAAGGCTGATGAACCACGTCCAAGGATTTGACTGGAACATTTCTCTAGTTTATCAAGATGACAACATCATCTTTTCATCCACCTTCGGACAGCACCTCCTTCGTTTAAGATGCGTTCTCGACCGTCTGCGCGCTGCCAACCTTACCCTGAGTCCTGCTAAGTGCTTCTTTGGTCAGTCTTCCGTATTGTTTCTTGGTCGAATAGTGTCAAAGGACGGGATTCGACCTAACCCCGAGAAGACGCAAGCCGTCCACGAGTTTCCTCGCCCTGCCATCAGGCACTTCCGAAACACCCCCAGTGCTTCCACGGGAGGAGACAGACGCAGTACAGTTACGGTGACAAAACAAAAGCAAGCAATCCCTGGTGAACATTGCTTATTAAGCACTGTTCCGTTTTGGTTGAACGCAAATGGGAAGAAAGTGAAGGTTAATGCAATAATGGACGATGCTTTTCACGAAACATTCTTGCATGAGGTGCAAGTTCGTGTTTTGAACAGTTCAGTGTAAACCTTTCAGTCCATACCAATCAAGATCGACATTGAAAGTGTGAGTGTAGAACTTAGAAAGACTACCGAAGTCAAGACATGCCCTCATCAAGTAACAGGAACTTATAGAGTTGACGATTGGAACGAGAGGAAACAGCACTGGCCGCATTCAGAATAGTGTGACTTTCCCAAGCCTGCAAAGAATGGTTTTGATGATCTATTGATAGAAGTAGACAATGCAGACCTACATTACTCGATGGTAGATGTCCGAGGACTGACTGGAAGCAAATCGCACGTTTGCGACCAATTGGATGGATATGTATAGGAACTACTATCCAGCTAGTACCTGTCGCAAATTTTCCACACTGGAGCTGGAGAAAGCGACGGCCAATTAGGTGCCAATAGTGTTTGACTGCTTTGCTATAAACACGAAGGAGTATCGCTGTATGACGCTATCCACGCTGGTCCGAAACTTCAAAACGAATTATTCGATGTCCTCGTTCACTTTCGACGAAACCCGATGTGCATCGCTTGCGACATCAATGCAGCACTGCTCAGAAATAACCCAACAAAAACCGAGGTCAAACCTATGTTTAACCTCAGCTTAATCGTAATATAATTATGTTTAGTGTTAGTTAAGCTGGCTCTAAATCACTATGAATATGGACTGTTTTCTGCATCACTAGATAATTTTATCGTGCTTTTCTAAAGTTTGTCACTATTTCCATCCTTGTTTAACTTAAATTCAACGGCACTGTTAGGTTATTTCTTGGCAATACTGTAGAAGAAAAAGGTCGTCCGTACTTCAGAATTATTTGGCGTGACAACGAAAGTGACCGAGAGCCAGATGAATATGAATTCACGTGGGGCACGTGGCACTTAGTCAACGGCTACAAGACCTGTGGCAGATCGCTGGAATGCAAGCTATAAAGTGGGTGTCGAACTCCGAACAGGTCATCATCGAAGAGTATCAAACATAAGCTTCAGCTCATCCATCTTACTAGGCAGACTTCGGACATTTAAATGGGCAATGGCCAGACCTTTCTTTTTGATTTTGATATTAGGCACTGAAATTAACTGAAATTTAGATTTCCGACAGTTAGGCCGGGATTGCTTTCAACGTCTCCAGAAAAACAGATGAAACTTAGCGAGATATAGATCCATAAAGAAAGAGCTGACATCCACGAGAAATGTAGACGAGTTATCTTGTGACGGCCGTTTTCACAACTTTACATTTTATATACAAGCAAAATATATATGAACATATTGAAATATTTCTTGAAGAACAGTAGAATTCAGTATTTGCAATATAAATTAAATATGAAGTAGTTTAAATTTTATTACATAAACTTATCCATTTCAAATTTTAGATTTCAAACATAAATTTCTATTTGATATATGTGAAATGTGTTTCACACACACACCCTTATCAAAGTGAAACTATGGGAATTCTATGGTAACTAATGGGCCATATGTGACCCATATATGTGAATCCTATGGGAAGGTACGATGGTAATATGGGACTACTATGGTGCACTTTTTTGCTAAATTTCAAGGTATGGAAAATATATGGGATGGCGAGACTATGTTACACACAATATGGGAAAGCTATGGGGATGAGAAACCCATAGGTTTTCAATAGTTTGCTATGTTTTCTTTGCTTTCACTTTACATGGAAACTATATGGGATTTTTGTAAACTGAAGAGACTTAATATGGGATCGATATGGGTTGAGTTAACAAGTCAGTCCCATAGGTTTACCATACCAACATGATTATAACGTTGGTATGGAAAACCTATGGGATTGACTTGTTAACTCAACCCATATCAATCCCATATTAAGTCTCTAACCACATTGGTATGGAAAACCTATGGGACTGGCTTGTTAACTCAACCCATATCAATCCCATATCAAGTCTCTTCCAGGGATCTGGAAAATCTACGGACTCTAGCACCACAACTTAATATATAAATGTTTCCGGTTTATAAGAAGTTTCAAATTGTGTGAGACTGACGCATGTGATCAATAGTTTTTAATCCCTTACCACCAGCCGGCCCCAGTGAATATAAGTGATAAAAGACTGCACACAATAATGAAATAAAAGATGCATTAGTCATGAAAAATTTTAATAAAATTATAACAAATATAAAGCAATTATACTAAAACATGTTAACCATCAGAATGTACTGCCAATGAAATCAAAAATCCAAACAATTTCAGTCCTTTTCGGGAGCAAAATTACATCTGTGCGATAATTCACCGTATTTATCTGCCTTCTATCTATCAGTGATATTTTTACAACAAAAATCAGTCCTTCTCATATCTATTTGGGAAATGAGCTACATATTGCATATTACTATCTGCTAACTCCATAAACACACACATTTCAACAAAGTCATCCAGTTGGACAATGTCAGATCGATGCTCGTTTGGCTTGTTTAAGGCCAAAATGTGGCTGATTGCAGTCATTCGAAGTATATTGTGATGTTCACAAATACTATTATTAAATGACTTTGACAGTGGCACAACCACTGCTCCACAGCTGGTATGCGTGTCACCTTCAACATTGAAAAAAACTTCAATTTGGCCATACACAACAGTTTGTTCCTTTCTGTATGCAATTGTAAAAGAGTTTCTCTTGGACACTCTCTTGTACATCCTGGAGTGAAAGACGGTGTCTCCAGCTTGGAGTCGTGTAAAGAATTGTACAGTAGAGAGTGATTCTAAGCCAAGAAATAACAGCAGATCATCCTCAAATGCTGCACTGAGGAGCTTACTCTTCATGGCACCAATGGCATAGAATCCTTGTTTTAGAGGAGTTCTGTTGCTCCTGCAAGAACAAAATAACAAAAATCAATCATTTCAAGTCTAAACCACTCTAAATTGTTAAAATAAGCATGTACAGTATAAAAATGCAATCTTGACCAATCTGACCAACAAATATGATTATTGCATCATGAAACATATTGTCATATGACAAATTGTCAACAGATAGATGGCCAAGTTGGAAAAAATCACAATACACAACATGAGGAACTACGGAATGCTTACTGTACCTATCACATCGGCCTTGAAGTTGCAATGTGAGATCCTTTGCAGGTCCTGAAGGCATCTTCTTGACAAGATGTGGAAGCTGCTGAAGACTTGTGACTGCATGCGCAGTCATAATCTGTCATTAAAAATATCAAATTATTAACATACAGTATATGAACACAGAACAGAGATATTATAAAGTATCCAGTCATGGAATCACACTCTTTCCATTACATCACTCAATGCTCCTATGCTGATATGGTTGACAGGTAACTTTATATTAAAGGCATTAAGCTGAAAAATCTAAATATTATAAATAGTGGATTTTACAAAATTATACAATATTCCTCTTGTGGTAAAATCAGTGCGGTTGAGGCATGATGATGGTCATCAACATGAAAGTTCCTAGTGGGTTTTGGTAAGGTGACTTCAGTACCATCCATTTCCTTAGTTAAAATAATGTGACAACTTAATCTGGATGGTTCAAGTAAAGTATAATAATTATAACAAACATATCAAACTAACCTGATTTGCAACATCTTGTGTACCATGGAAATAGCCCCCAATGTCTCCATTCCAATCTTCAAATACAAAAAGGGAACTGCTCCAAAGAGGATCATGATCAATAACAGACTTCTTCAGGTGGAGTAACATGTGGTGGTTCATGAGAACATACCTTGGATCTAAAATATTCAAATTATGGATATTTCCAGAATACCAGATGCATTCAGGAAAATAGCAGTGAAGATGAGGATGACCAAATAACTGATGCTGAAAAATACCAACATGTTAGCTCTCATTCCCAGAATGAGTGTTGCCGAGCGAAATCTGTTGAAATATCAGAATTAAGGAAGAGATTGGAGAAACTTCATAGGAGACTTAATATAGCATGTAAGTGTATATACATGTAGTTAGTTATAATATTATCTAATATGCAAATTTTATTTACTAGCAAACAATTGGGGCACAGACATTTGAAGCATTAGTCCTAATTGTCTGACAAAAGTGCATGTTGGTTGCCAGTACAATACATAAGCTGGCCAGTGGCCACATAAAGAAGTTCTTGATTCTAATCATTACAGGGCCCCATTGAAGGCCAGTCTTTGCAAATGAATGGGCTACCCTCTTTAAATAAAGTTCTCAATCAACCACCACATTTTGCAAATGTAGAGGAGGTGGTGAGGTTTATGTTTTATATTTGTACTGATCAAAATATAAAAAAATATTCCTTCAGTTGATAAAAGTTCCAAATTGGTGAGAGGTGTTTTTATATTTAATTTAATTTCTTAGTTTTCCAATATGGACCAAAAGTTAAGTTACGTCAGCAATCTGGAGTCCTCTGGATTATTATATAATGCTGGTGATCATGAAAATGGAACAGTTTGTCACTGGGATATGCTAAGAGTGGTCAATGTTTACTAATTGTTGAAGGTCATACCACAGCAGTGAATGACATTCATCCTTATATATATATATTATATAAGTGAGTTTTGGTTCACGAAATGTTAGAGTGCTCAATACCATATAGATAGAGCAAAATATAAAGCATGAAGTATAGTTATCTTAAAGTCTTTGCTACCAGAGGTTTCACCCTAAACAGGATCATCAGGCCTGATGATCCCGTTTAGGGTGAAACCTCTGGTAGCGAAGACTTTAAGGTAACTATACTTCATGTTTTATACATATATATATATATATATATTATAATAAAGACGTCGTTTACAATAGACCACAGAGTGCTCAATACTTTTGAAGGTAGAGCAAGATGATCGTGTAATGATGAAACTCAGAGTTGCAACAGTGTACGTTGCACTAAAACATCAATAGACAACTAACGACTAGCAAAAAATCTTCCACGACCAGCAAATTTCATTTTTTACTACTCAGGATGATTGTTGGTACATTTCTAAGATTTGATTCAAATCAGTAGTATAATTTTATTTTCTCATTCGTAGTGAAAGCAAAGACATCAGAACTTATCAAAAACAGACCTGGACCTGGTGTAATTGATACAACATTAGCCAATGAATATCAGGTACATTAATTTTTCAGAGTTGTTTTTTTTAATACCAGGCAGCAGAGAACAATTTAGGTTTAGTAAAAGGGAATGCCAGTGACTAAGCTCAGTGTTAATGATACTGTATCTATGTGTAAAACCAATGTGCATGCATGTTCAAGCTATAGTTTTACTTTAACTTTCCAAACTCCATACTACGTAGGGCTGAACTTGTAACCTTCTGATCACCTGTCAACTGCTCTAATTACTAACAACTATACTTATGTACAGTAGCAAATAGCACTAATAATCGATGTATATTAACTTGTTGGTTCCTTAATTTGTATTTTGCAGATGACTGAACTAATACAGGGATCAGGAGTCTTCTGGTATCCCCATCAAAGGGCATACTGTTCAGCATATAAGAATTGGTCGGGATACTTGAATGCTGCTGTTGACATTTTTTTCTCCAAGGACACCCTAGCTGATTCTTGTGCCAAGGGAAGCGAAAAGAATGGCAAGAATGCTGACAGTCGTCCACCCCTTAACCCACTTATAATTCAAGCACTTATTGGTAGGTAAAAATTAGATGTACAGTAGATGTGTGTAGTTTTTAATTGTAGACAACTTTTGGTAAGTAATGTTGGGTAGATTGAGAAATCTTCTTTAGAAAGTTATCACTAATAACCTGCTTTTGAGGTTGATGGCTTATAATAATCGTTTACAAAAATGTTTATTTACTTTTAGGGAAAGTATGCTCAAAATATGGCACAGAGAATCCAACTCCAAGCCAAGTAGTACAAAAAATTAACATGAAGTGTGTTGAGGCAAGACGGCCCCAAAGGCTTCGAGCTCCAAAAGCTGCTGCAGACTCTCGTGGTGCAGCTACTGGACAAAAATAAACATTGACATTTCATTTTGATTTATTATTGACCATTTTGATTGTGGTTGGCATTGTGTCAAGTGACACATATTTCTTGATGCATGTAAAATTTTTAGATTATTTACAGCAGATTCAGGTTGAGCATTTAACGACAATAATTGTCGTGTTAGTTGTAACTGATTAATTATATGACGTTTCTGGGCAAAATGTCAGACGTTGCTGTGCGGGGCTTACAAGTTCTTAGTAAATGCACACGCAACACAGATATTTTTAGACAAAACTTTGTAAGTCCCACCCAGCAATGTCTGACATTTTGCCTGGAAACGTCTTGACTGTTGTAACTAATGCAACAATTATTGTCACTAAACGGTCAAGCTGAATTGGCTTTATTTATTTATTTATACTTTTTAGATCAAGTTATTCATTATTACAAGTTTAAAGTGGTGTTTTCCTCAATTCATTTTTATTATTATACGTAATAAATATTATATTAATATAATTAACTTTTTTATTTTTAACTATTGTTTTAAAATTTGTTTATTATAATGAAAATTTACATTTGTATTATTATATTGCTCACATATTAAGCTGTAGTTTTGTAGTTAAATTAGCAAATTTGTTTACTTAAATTAATTAAACCAATTTTGATTGACTGTTGATTTCTTGATTGATTTTAATAAAACCATTGCTCAACCGTAAGATCAAGTGACACAGGATCCAACAAATGGTTTTTCTATGGGTAACAAATCCAACCATGAAATCATTCAGGATTCCCATAGTTTTCCCATAGTTTGCAAAAATCCCATATGGGAATTCTATGGATTTTTGCCAATTTCCTGCATTTCCCATATATATGGAAATGATATGGGAAATAGAAGCCCATAGCAAAACCATATCACTGTAGAAAATTACTAAATATATGGCAATACTATGGAACCCCATATAATTCCCATCAGGAATATGGGAATCCTATGGATTTTTGCCAAATTCCTACATTTTCCATATATATGGGTCTGATATGGAAAGTAGAACCCATAGCAAAACCATATCTATCCCATGTATGGACCATAGTTCAACCCATTCTTTTTCCATACTTGGGCCATATATGTCCCATATCACCATGTTTGGTAAGGGCACAATATATATATATATATATATATATATATATATATATATATATATATATATATATATATATATATATATATATATATATATATATATATATATATATATATATATATATATATATATATATATATATATATCCATATGTTCTTACAAGCACCAAAGCTATGATAAACTTCAAATATACGACAAATTTTTTAATATAAAGACACTCGTATCCATTTGTAAATTAGTTAACCGTTTATCTGTACTGAAGATGGCATAAGTTTTGCCGAAACATGTCTACAATTAAAAATTTGTCGTATATTTGAAGTTTATCAAGCTTGTGCTTGTAAAATGATATAATAGTTTTATATTATTGGTATATAAAAATATAATTTAATATTTTGAACAGATGGATATAATATATTATATATATATATATATATATATATATATATAATATAAATATATATATATATATATATATATATATATATATATATATATATATATATATATATATATATATATATATATATATATATATATATATATATATATATATATATATATATATATATATATATATATATATATATATATATATATATATATATATATATATATATATATCTATCCATATGTTCTTACAAGCACCAAATCTATGATAAACTTCAAATATACGACAAATTTTTTAATATAAAGACACTCGTATCCATTTGTAAATTAGTTAACCGTTTATCTGTACTGAAGATGGCATAAGTTTTGCCGAAACATGTCTACAATTAAAAATTTGTCGTATATTTGAAGTTTATCATATATATATATATATATATATATATATATATATATATATATATATATATATATATATATATATATATATCAAATGTGAAATATATTTTCACATATTCAATACAAAAGCGTTGAGTCTCGAAATGCTTGCTTGATTTTTGAAGACGTACTATATCTCACATTCGCCATAGTGCAATACGGCTTGCGTTCCTGAGCGTTCGTACAACGATCGTACACATCAATAAGGTTTCTAATCGATGATCTTACGCCTTATGACCACGAAAATGACGAAACATCGATAGATAGTCAAGTGCAACCGGGCTCCTGCCATTGCGGGCCTGGTTTAGCAACCAGTATCCGCAAGAATGGGCAATTATGGACCTAAAGGCGTTATATACAGTACACAGCATAGCCTGCTTATGACGGTGTGTGTTGCCTCACCTTGTTATTAAAGGAACGACGACATTCTATAAAATTACTAAACCTGATATAATATTTAAGCTATCCGCGGTACGCTACCTCAAACGATTTCGCCCCTGAAGTTGATTTCCACCAGGCGCAAATTGTCGCACGCTCGACTTTTCTATTGTACAAATTAAATAGTTTTTTACTTCGTTCCACATGGAAGCTCACAAGGTAAAAAAAAGTCGAGCGCACGATATTTTGCGCAAAGTGGAAATCAGGCTTTCCACTGTTGAAGAACACTCGATGTTCAGCCAGAAAAGTTTTAAAGTAAACAGATAGAGTGACTTTATCAATTTCGCCTTAAAGGGGAACTCCAATAAAAAACTAAAAGTTACTACTGAATCAGAGATGTTTAACTATGATGTTTAGAAATGTTAATTGTTTTCGGTATATGCTCTTGTACTTGAAGAATAATGCAGTCATTCTCTTATTTTAATATTGTGAAGACCGCCATGTTGGAATTTGTTTGACGGCGCAAAGTTGATGTACAGCGGCTGTTTTCTTTTCAATTTTGACGTCACTGAGTGAGGTAAAGGAATTTTCACGAGTGTAGAAGGAACCTCTGGCACCGAGGGCAGGGTATGTAGCCACAGGCACTGGCAGAACATTTTTTGTTTCGTTCCCCGCAGGAACGAAACTGTTACTGTATTACAGGTAAAAGCTTCTAGGACAGCGTCGGCCACGGTTGAAATCCAAATATTACCAGGGTTAAGTCACGTTGGCCTGAAAAAAAGAGAAAAATCTTCTCGACGTTTCGAGCGAAGGCCCTTCGTCAGGAGAAATTAGTAAACAACTCACATGTGGTCACACGTATTTATAGCAGAGCTACAATGGGAATCACGTGAACACATGTAAGCCAATAAAAACAAAGTAAACAAATAAATTAATATGTAATTTTAGCCTGTGTGCAGGTGCTGGCCCAATTTGTGGGTCAGCTACCTGCAAATAGGCAAAGAAACAGGTAATAAATTACTATTTAAATCATCGGAAAAAGGTTAAGGAAAAGGTGTGGAATATGGTGGAGTGAGCTAAATGAAAGAGAATCGCTCATTGAGGCCGTGAGGGTGAATGGTACCAAGTTTGTAAATGAGACGCATTTCTTGTTTATGACGAGTATCATTACAACCTGTAATGGGCTGAATGGCACAGATTTTCATGTTGGAAAAGGAGTGGTTGGCACTGTTGAAGTGCCTGACAACAGGTTTGTTTTGCACATTGTTTTTGACATTACGAAGGTGTTCAAAAAACCTGTCCCCTAAACGTCTTCCAGTTTCTCCCATGTAAAGCATGGGACATTTACTGCAAGAGATACAGTAAATGAGGTTGGAGGAAGTGCAAGTGAAACTGTGGGTTATGTTGAACTTACATTTTGGAGCCGAAATAGAAATTGAGGAGTCTAAATATTTACAGGTGTTGCACCTACCACGACAGCAAGAGCTGGTGCCAACATGTGATACCAAGGCTTGCTGCAGTGAGCTGTGAACAACGTTTTCCCGGATGTTTTTGCTATGCCGAAAAGATACTAGGGGTTTCTCAGAGAAAATGGAAGATGTTTCTGGGTCATTTTTAATAAGGTCGAAATTGCGGTTAATGATGTCCCTTACTTTGAAATTGAAGGGATGAAAAGTGAGAACTAGAGGTACTTTTTCATTAGAAATGGTAGCCAAAGGTTCGCTTAAGGTGTCTGAACGGGAAATGTTGGAGACCTTGTGTAAGGCAGTGTCTAAGAGGTGGGAAGGATAACCGCGATCAACAAAAAAGTTTCTCATTTCCAAACATTTGGCATTGAAATCGTCATCTTCACTGCAGAGGCGGCGAAGACGAAGAAATTGAGAGAAAGGAATGGAAGTTTTGGTGTGTTTAGGATGATGAGAGGAGAAGAGGAGGTAGCTATGAGAGTCAGTGGTCTTGTAAAAGACAGAAGTGCTCAGCTTATTACCATTAATGGAGACAAGAATATCTAAGAACGACACACTAGTCTCACTGATCTCCCATGTGAACTGGAGTGCTGGGTGGAAGTCATTAACATAGTTAATGAAGCAAACCAGGTCAGCGCGCGAACATGATGCAGTGCCTAAGCAATCATCAATGAACCGACCATAGTAGTCAGGTAGGAAACCAGTGTATTGTTCAAAGATTTGTTTTTCCACATAACCAACAAATAAGTTGGCATAGTTAGGGCCCATTTTGGTACCCATGGCTACACCACTAACTTGTTGGTAATGCTCACCATCAAATGAAAAATTGTTGAGGGTGAGCACTAACTCGGCCAGGCGTAACAAAGTAGTGGTCGATGGCTCCCGAGTTGTGCGTTGATCAAAGAAATATTTAAGTGCTTGAAGACCATCGTGATGCGGGATGACAGTGTAGAGTGATTTAACATCCATGGTGAAGATGAAATGATGTGAACCCTGAAAACTAATGTGGTCACAAATTTTCAGAGCATGTTTGGTGTCCTTGATGTAAGAAGGTAAATTCTTAACCAAGGGCGCCATGATGTGGTCAAGGTAGGATGAAATGGCTTGGGTAGGGCAACCACAAGCAGACACTATAGGTCTACCTGGGTTGTTGGGTTTGTGAATTTTGGGAAGGAAGTACATGACAGGTGTGCGTGGAGTGGTGGTTAGGAGATTGCTTGCTGTATCAGGCAATTCCCCAGTGGTGATGAGGTTGTTGATGGTGGATCGAATGGTGGTGTTGTGTTGGGATGTCAAATCACCATCAACTCTGCTGTAAAAAGCAGTGTCGTTTAGTTGCCTTTGAGCCTCTTTGCGGTACAAATCAGCTCTCCAGACAACCAAAGCACCACCTTTGTCAGCAGGTTTGATGACAATATCATTCCGGCTACGCAATGATTTTAAAGCACTTAATTCACTAGAGCTGAGATTAGATGGCCTTTTGGGCCTAAAAGGTGGGAGCTGATCTATATCATGTCGACATTGTCGAATGAAAAGATCAAGGGAGCCAAATTGGCCTTCAGGAGGAGACCAGGAAGATTTTTTAGGATTAGCAGCCTCAAAAACATCCTTTTGTTGGATGGAGGAATTATTGTGAAAATGTGCCTTAAGTCTTAGTCTTCTAAAGAAAGTTTCGGTGTCCTCCTTCACTGAGAAGGAGTCTATGGGCCCAGGGTTGGGAACAAATTTGAGACCTTTCGCAAGGACAGATCTCTCAGGGTCAGACAAGGGCAAATCAGGAGGAATCATGACCACTAAATTGACATTACTGGTGGAGTTAGTGTGGTTAGAATTCGAAACGGGACGAGGGCCTACAAGAGTGTTGAATTTCGAAGTTTTACTCGCCTTGAGAAACGTGCAAAATTTCGAATTCAACGAGCGAATAAACTGGGTGATGCCTGAATATATGACGGTGGGACAAACGTTAGAGAGGTTTGTCTTAACGTTCAAAATATCAGAATCAATTTTGTTGACGTGTTGGGACATGGAGTGAATGGTAATACGCATAAGACGACGACTGTGTTTATGACAAGCCGCCATGACACTTCTAGCCACGTGTTGTGAGTTAAAATAATTAAAATTAAAAGAAGATTTAAAACCATTGGGCACTACATTGTGGTGTAGGCAACGGCTTAAGAAAGAAATGTGATTACAGAAGCGTGTTTTATTAAGAATTAAATCGAAAAAGCGGAGAGAAGGTTTGGCGATAGACGATGAAAATAGTGAAATATAACATACCATTTCGTTACGAAGTTTACGGTTTAAATTTTTACGGTTTACCATTGTCGCTGTATGTTGGTATACAGGTAAAAGCTTCTAGGACAGCGTCGGCCACGGTTGAAATCCAAATATTACCAGGGTTAAGTCACGTTGGCCTGAAAAAAAGAGAAAAATCTTCTCGACGTTTCGAGCGAAGGCCCTTCGTCAGGAGAAATTAGTAAACAACTCACATGTGGTCACACGTATTTATAGCAGAGCTACAATGGGAATCACGTGAACACATGTAAGCCAATAAAAACAAAGTAAACAAATAAATTAGTATGTAATTTTAGCCTGTGTGCAGGTGCTGGCCCAATTTGTGGGTCAGCTACCTGCAAATAGGCAAAGAAACAGGTTATAAATTACTATTTAAATCATCGGAAAAAGGTTAAGGAAAAGGTGTGGAATATGGTGGTGGAGTGAGCTAAATGAAAGAGAATCGCTCATTGAGGCCGTGAGGGTGAATGGTACCAAGTTTGTAAATGAGACGCATTTCCTGTTTATGACGAGTATCATTACAACCTGTAATGGGCTGAATGGCACAGATTTTCATGTTGGAAAAGGAGTGGTTGGCACTGTTGAAGTGCCTGACAACAGGTTTGTTTTGCACATTGTTTTTGACATCACGAAGGTGTTCAACAAACCTGTCACCTAAACGTCTTCCAGTTTCTCCGATGTAAAGCATGGGACATTTACTGCAAGAGATACAGTAAATGAGGTTGGAGGAAGTGCAAGTGAAACTGTGGGTTATGTTGAACTTACATTTTGGAGCCGAAATAGAAATTGAGGAGTCTAAATATTTACAGGTGTTGCACCTACCACGACAGCAAGAGCTGGTGCCAACATGTGATACCAAGGCTTGCTGCAGTGAGCTGTGAACAACGTTTTCCCGGATGTTTTTGCTATGCCGAAAAGATACTAGGGGTTTCTCAGAGAAAATGGAAGATGTTTCTGGGTCATTTTTAATGAGGTCGAAATTGCGGTTAATGATGTCCCTTACTTTGAAATTGAAGGGATGAAAAGTGAGAACTAGAGGTACTTTTTCATTAGAAATGGTAGCCAAAGGTTCGCTTAAGGTGTCTGAACGGGAAATGTTGGAGACCTTGTGTAAGGCAGTGTCTAAGAGGTGGGAAGGATAACCGCGATCAACAAAAAAGTTTCTCATTTCCAAACATTTGGCATCATCCCTTCAATTTCAAAGTAAGGGACATCATTAACCGCAATTTCGACCTCATTAAAAATGACCCAGAAACATCTTCCATTTTCTCTGAGAAACCCCTAGTATCTTTTCGGCATAGCAAAAACATCCGGGAAAACGTTGTTCACAGCTCACTGCAGCAAGCCTTGGTATAACATGTTGGCACCAGCTCTTGCTGTCGTGGTAGGTGCAACACCTGTAAATATTTAAACTCCTCAATTTCTATTTCGGCTCCAAAATGTAAGTTCAACATAACCCACAGTTTCACTTGCACTTCCTCCAACCTCATTTACTGTATCTCTTGCAGTAAATGTCCCATGCTTTACATCGGAGAAACTGGAAGACGTTTAGGGGACAGGTTTGTTGAACACCTTCGTGATGTCAAAAACAATGTGCAAAACAAACCTGTTGTCAGGCACTTCAACAGTGCCAACCACTCCTTTTCCAACATGAAAATCTGTGCCATTCAGCCCATTACAGGTTGTAATGATACTCGTCATAAACAGGAAATGCGTCTCATTTACAAACTTGGTACCATTCACCCTCACGGCCTCAATGAGCGATTCTCTTTCATTTAGCTCACTCCACCACCATATTCCACACCTTTTCCTTAACCTTTTTCCGATGATTTAAATAGTAATTTATAACCTGTTTCTTTGCCTATTTGCAGGTAGCTGACCCACAAATTGGGCCAGCACCTGCACACAGGCTAAAATTACATATTAATTTATTTGTTTACTTTGTTTTTATTGGCTTACATGTGTTCACGTGATTCCCATTGTAGCTCTGCTATAAATACGTGTGACCACATGTGAGTTGTTTACTAATTTCTCCTGACGAAGGGCCTTCGCTCGAAACGTCGAGAAGATTTTTCTCTTTTTTTCAGGCCAACGTGACTTAACCCTGGTAATATTTGGATTTCAACCGTGGCCGACGCTGTCCTAGAAGCTTTTACCTGTATACCAACATACAGCGACAATGGTAAACCGTAAAAATTTAAACCGTAAACTTCGTAACGAAATGGTATGTTATATTTCACTATTTTCATCGTCTATCGCCAAACCTTCTCTCCGCTTTTTCGATTTAATTCTTAATAAAACACGCTTCTGTAATCACATTTCTTTCTTAAGCCGTTGCCTACACCACAATGTAGTGCCCAATGGTTTTAAATCTTCTTTTAATTTTAATTATTTTAACTCACAACACGTGGCTCGATGTGTCATGGCGGCTTGTCATAAACACAGTCGTCGTCTTATGCGTATTACCATTCACTCCATGTCCCAACACGTCAACAAAATTGATTCTGATATTTTGAACGTTAAGACAAACCTCTCTAACGTTTGTCCCACCGTCATATATTCAGGCATCACCCAGTTTATTAACTCGTTGAACTCGAAATTTTGCACGTTTCTCAAGGCGAGTAAAACTTCGAAATTCAACACTCTTGTAGGCCCTCGTCCCGTTTCGAATTCTAACCACACTAACTCCACCAGTAATGTCAATTTAGTGGTCACGATTCCTCCTGATTTGCCCTTGTCTGACCCTGAGAGATCTGTCCTTGCGAAAGGTCTCAAATTTGTTCCCAACCCTGGGCCCATAGACTCCTTCTCAGTGAAGGAGGACACCGAAACTTTCTTTAGAAGACTAAGACTTAAGGCACATTTTCACAATAATTCCTCCATCCAACAAAAGGATGTTTTTGAGGCTGCTAATCCTAAAAAATCTTCCTGGTCTCCTCCTGAAGGCCAATTTGGCTCCCTTGATCTTTTCATTCGACAATGTCGACATGATATAGATCAGCTCCCACCTTTTAGGCCCAAAAGGCCATCTAATCTCAGCTCTAGTGAATTAAGTGCTTTAAAATCATTGCGTAGCCGGAATGATATTGTCATCAAACCTGCTGACAAAGGTGGTGCTTTGGTTGTCTGGAGAGCTGATTTGTACCGCAAAGAGGCTCAAAGGCAACTAAACGACACTGCTTTTTACAGCAGAGTTGATGGTGATTTGACATCCCAACACAACACCACCATTCGATCCACCATCAACAACCTCATCACCACTGGGGAATTGCCTGATACAGCAAGCAATCTCCTAACCACCACTCCACGCACACCTGTCATGTACTTCCTTCCCAAAATTCACAAACCCAACAACCCAGGTAGACCTATAGTGTCTGCTTGTGGTTGCCCTACCCAAGCCATTTCATCCTACCTTGACCACATCATGGCGCCCTTGGTTAAGAATTTACCTTCTTACATCAAGGACACCAAACATGCTCTGAAAATTTGTGACCACATTAGTTTTCAGGGTTCACATCATTTCATCTTCACCATGGATGTTAAATCACTCTACACTGTCATCCCGCATCACGATGGTCTTCAAGCACTTAAATATTTCTTTGATCAACGCACAACTCGGGAGCCATCGACCACTACTTTGTTACGCCTGGCCGAGTTAGTGCTCACCCTCAACAATTTTTCATTTGATGGTGAGCATTACCAACAAGTTAGTGGTGTAGCCATGGGTACCAAAATGGGCCCTAACTATGCCAACTTATTTGTTGGTTATGTGGAAAAACAAATCTTTGAACAATACACTGGTTTCCTACCTGACTACTATGGTCGGTTCATTGATGATTGCTTAGGCACTGCATCATGTTCGCGCGCTGACCTGGTTTGCTTCATTAACTATGTTAATGACTTCCACCCAGCACTCCAGTTCACATGGGAGATCAGTGAGACTAGTGTGTCGTTCTTAGATATTCTTGTTTCCATTAATGGTAATAAGCTGAGCACTTCTGTCTTTTACAAGACCACTGACTCTCATAGCTACCTCCTCTTCTCGTCTCATCATCCTAAACACACCAAAACTTCCATTCCTTTCTCTCAATTTCTTCGTCTTCGCCGCCTCTGCAGTGAAGATGACGATTTCAATGCCAAATGTTTGGAAATGAGAAACTTTTTTGTTGATCGCGGTTATCCTTCCCACCTCTTAGACACTGCCTTACACAAGGTCTCCAACATTTCCCGTTCAGACACCTTAAGCGAACCTTTGGCTACCATTTCTAATGAAAAAGTACCTCTAGTTCTCACTTTTCATCCCTTCAATTTCAAAGTAAGGGACATCATTAACCGCAATTTTGACCTCATTAAAAATGAGCCAGAAACATCTTCCATTTTCTCTGAGAAACCCCTAGTATCTTTTCGGCATAGCAAAAACATCCGGGAAAACGTTGTTCACAGCTCACTGCAGCAAGCCTTGGTATCACATGTTGGCACCAGCTCTTGCTGTCGTGGTAGGTGCAACACCTGTAAATATTTAGACTCCTCAATTTCTATTTCGGCTCCAAAATGTAAGTTCAACATAACCCACAGTTTCACTTGCACTTCCTCCAACCTCATTTACTGTATCTCTTGCAGTAAATGTCCCATGCTTTACATCGGAGAAACTGGAAGACGTTTAGGTGACAGGTTTGTTGAACACCTTCGTGATGTCAAAAACAATGTGCAAAACAAACCTGTTGTCAGGCACTTCAACAGTGCCAACCACTCCTTTTCCAACATGAAAATCTGTGCCATTCAGCCCATTACAGGTTGTAATGATACTCGTCATAAACAGGAAATGCGTCTCATTTACAAACTTGGTACCATTCACCCTCACGGCCTCAATGAGCGATTCTCTTTCATTTAGCTCACTCCACCACCATATTCCACACCTTTTCCTTAACCTTTTTCCGATGATTTAAATAGTAATTTATAACCTGTTTCTTTGCCTATTTGCAGGTAGCTGACCCACAAATTGGGCCAGCACCTGCACACAGGCTAAAATTACATATTAATTTATTTGTTTACTTTGTTTTTATTGGCTTACATGTGTTCACGTGATTCCCATTGTAGCTCTGCTATAAATACGTGTGACCACATGTGAGTTGTTTACTAATTTCTCCTGACGAAGGGCCTTCGCTCGAAACGTCGAGAAGATTTTTCTCTTTTTTTCAGGCCAACGTGACTTAACCCTGGTAATATTTGTTACTGTATTAGCTTTCCATTGACATCACAAAAGAAACTGTCATCACAGATGAAAATCGTCCAATCGTAGTGCAGTGTTGTTGACATAACTGTGATCTTATCCAATGAAATCAAAATTCCGCATAAAAAGTTTAGTTGGAGGCGTGGTTAAACGCCAAAACGAAGTGAAAATATTGCTGATCTAGAGCAATTTGAAGACGTAAACAATCCCGTGCGAAGCGAGGCGAATCATCAATCTTGTGCTGTAGAAAGTAGGAACTTTCCCCTCGTTGAACTCGAAAATGCATTCGTTATGTATGGCAACTGCGCGTTCCAAAAGGTCAGTCGCACTGTTTCGCGCGTGTCTAATAATTTTAAAATATATCTATTTTATGAACAATGTCAATAGTTTGAGGCTAGAAGTTCGTTATCATTCACTTGTGGCCCATCTAAGTGGATTATTCTGATTCGAGAATTAAACTATGACCTATGACGACGAAAATGATGATAGTCCGTTATTGACCTAATTTATATTGATCCTTTTGGCCTTGGAAATTTATGAATTTGCTATTGGCGATTATTCAATAAATACCGCGGTGTCATAAATAAATCAGCTGCATGAAATTTAAATGCGACGTGCTAGCGTCTCGCAATTTTCCCGAGAAAGCAATTATTTTGGTAACGTTTTATTTTCCTCCTATAGACGGTCAGAAGAGTATTGCTACTGAATAGAAGATTTACGTTGCCAAAATAATTGCGTTCTCACGAAAATCGCGAGACCGCTAGCACGTCACATTTAAATTCAGTCGAATTTATACGACTGCGAATAACCTGAAATAATCAATAGAGCCTGCCCTCTGGACTGCGGAGGAGAGAGTAATCCATCATGATCAGACGGTACATGTACAACGTCTGAAATGTGACATGTGTTCGTTTTATTAGACGAAGCTTAAATTATTTTTTGTAGTTTTATTATAATCTTCTCGCTTCAGCATATTTCTAGTTTGTTTATATGCAAAACAAAAATCGTCTAAATTAAATTTGTCGTATGAAACGCAGGAGCGTAGTAAAAATTGTCGCGCCAGTCTACATGGGGGAAATAATTTAGTTGAGCTCAAATTCGTCATTGCTGTTGAAACAGCCCTTCATAAACGACTGACCGGAACGAAACAGCTATTTCTTTTAACAAATAGTTTCTTGTTGTTCTTTGTCTGTGGCCCCAAAAAGAAACTAACTTGGGGTCTCGGATAGCATTAGCATTAGTATTTATGGTAATGTATTCTAGGATAGTTTACCTTAAACTAGAAATACGTGAACGCAACCCCCTCGCCTGCGCGTCGCAGTCATAGCATGTTGTGGCAAACATAATATTGGTTTTATTAATAAAATATATATGCATAACCTTGTAACTCTAATCCTAACAGTAATATCATAAAACCAACATGGCGAGAAATCGAGGACAGTAAGGTTCACAAAAACTAAATTTAAGATGGCGGATTGTAATAGATTTGATAGGGAAAAATTGATAATATACACTTTCAAGTAACAACTCGTCTAGCCCAAACGAGTTCTCTAGACGCTTATATTTATCTCTTACCTCTGTGTATTGGCGTCTGTTAAATCGCTTACGATTTGTTGAAGTACGCTTTTCTCAGCAACGATTTTGCCTAGATATGTCTCCCATGTGCACGTCTGAATACATTGATCGAGAACGATACTTTGTTTTGCCAAACTTTTAAAGACATTTCTACATCTAAGAACAGGTTCCCAAAATGGTTTAAAATATACAGTTTTAGAGCTGCAATTTAATCCATCAAACACCAAGATGATTACCAAAATTAGCGTAAACAGTCCAAATTTTGCTTGATAACTTTTGGTTCTTGTCCGCCATTATAAAAGCACTCAGCACTGTTGCTAGGGGTTCCCATGGTCTTTACCAGTGTTGCCAACCTTGGGATTTTATCCCAAGATCTTGGGATTTTTTGAAGGAGTTGGGATTTTTTTGGGATTTTTTTCTCAGGGATTCAACCTTGGGATTTTTCTTGGGATTTTTCCAGAGCAAACAGTTTCGGTTTTAAAAAGCTGATTTCAATGTTAATCGTATTTTTTTTAAATTTACTTGATCATTAGATCATACTCAGTGATCATACTCCACTAGCCTTAGCCAGCCCCTGCGTTCTTTATGTATTCGTTTGATTTAGACAAGATGAAGTACTCTATTCAAATGAAGTATCACTGACACAGTGGGCTCAGATTGCTATATGTGTGAAACACATGTGAAACATGATGTCGATGCCAACGAAAAAAATTTGGAACATGCATATCAAACGGCGATAGAGACCTGGGAAATAGTCAGTAAATGAAACTGTTGAACCTTGGGATTTTTTGGTAAAAAATAGGGAATCTTGGGATATTTGCAGACCTTTACTGGGATTTTTACGAAACTTGACTTGGCAACACTGGTCTTTACCGCTGTATTGTTTACATTGCTGTAGACTGTGGATTCAGAAATAATATAAACCGAAGTTATTTAGTGTAGTATAGAGGTCTGTCTAGACGATTAAACCTTTTGTAATTTTAAATTTGGGTAAGAAATGGGTCAATAAGACATTTTAGAGGATAACTCTACTTTAATTTATTGTTGTATATAGACTTCTGTTTATAGCCGAAATGATCGGTAGCCATCAGAATCTTCAAATTAATATTTCCATCTAAATCTGAGCCCACATGCTATGGGAAAATGCACATGCAGCAATAATAATATATTGTATTTAATAAAAAGTTGTATTGCATAGTTTGCAAGGCAGCATTTTCAAGTTTGAATCCTCACTTGATTCCTTTCAAATCAGTTGTAGTATATTTAAATTTGTGACTTTTAATCAATTTTAATTTACAATTTTTCATGAAATCAATTACATCAAATCATTAAGCTTAGCCTTAACAATTCAGATCTTATTCAAATAATATACATGTATTTAAATTACTGCAATGAATAAACGTGCACTGTCAGGTCATAATTTCCCTTCTACAGATCAATAAAGTTTGTATTTTTTCTAAATGACATTCCTCAAATTGAATAGTATGGTAACCAAAATTTCTACTACTGACTGCCTCAGCTTGTACATGTATCAAACTGTTTTGGATGAACTATAGTTATATATTGAATCCACTTCTTGCTCCAATTGAATCAATGAGAAGTGTAAAAATCTCCTTTGTCTGCAATCAGATAAAGCATTTAAAACTTATCAGAGACAATTAATTATGTACAATATATATAGTGGTTGATATATCAGAGAAGGTCAATGAAACAATAGCTCACTGTTTTGTGAAAGTGCAAAAGAACATATTTTAATTAAAATATAAGTTTGACTAATAAAAAAGTAAAAATCTTACTTGTTTAAAAAACTGTATTGTAGTGACATTGGAAAGACCACTGTTGAAAGATTCAGTCTTGATGTTGTACTCAGGACTGTCATAATGTACTACATATGGGCCATTAATCAGTTCATGCCATGGTCTCTGAAAGTGTTGGAAAATACCATAATATTTTTGGCTAAAGTTAAGAACATAACCACCAACATTGTTAGCCTGAGTAAAACAATTGAACAAATTATCAGCTGGCAGTTGCACTATAAAGCTGTGATTTCTTTAAAATGAACATAATGATGCAATGGACTATTTGCATGATTTGACTGATTTATCTACAACTACCAGATTCTTTGTTAACATCTGGCTAATACCAGATAATTTTACTTGTCAAGAAACTGGTTGCTGGTCAAGCTTTGTAGACAGTACAGGTAGAGTAGTTGTACATGCCTGCATACATGTAGTCAAATAGGCAATCATTGTACATCATTGTGAAATAGCTATTCATCCAGCAAAATTCAGCTGCATGGGTGCGAGCTGGATTGTGTGCATACAGTGTATAAGTTAATTACTTACCTGATCATAGAAAATCACAAACATGATGATTCCACAATATTAAAGTAGTTACATCTAGTTTTGTTTATTATCAGATTTCAATTCCTATAAATCAGAAAATAACAGAGAATATTACTATACAGCAGAACGGTAAAATTGTTATGGAATGTTGGCCTTCGCAGAGAACCCTCCTTCACAGGGAACTCCACAGAGGATTATATTACAAGAGTAACAAGACGTATTTTAGGACGTATTTTAATATTTTCCAATTTATCAAACTGCAAAGACAATTCTGCCCAGTATTAAACAATGAAAGCTGCAAGAAATCTCTTACCATTCTCAATAACACAACTGCTAGTCTCTTTTATAAATGACCCCAGACCACTAACATTGGAACTTTTATAGACGATGATCGACATGCAATGATGCAAATTTATACTAAAAAAGATACAATCATGAATAAAAAATATATCAGTATTGCATTTTCGCATATTATTACAATATTTTAGCAATAGACGAACCAGGCGGAAAGCGTAATCTTGTCAGGAATATTAAAGCCCAGCATATAATTTTAAAAAGCCCCATATTGAAAGAGACATGAGTTATTTCAAATTTTTATTAAAACTAACGTTTCGTTGCTAATCCTGCAACATCTTCAGAGTGAATAATTATTTACAAGGTTATCTCGACTTATATGCTAATATATTTACAATAACAGGAAATGAGTAACTGAGAGAGGGGTGGAAGTGACAGTTAATAAATTACAGTGTGAAGTAACAGGTATGATAGAATGTTTTCAGTTATGTGTAAAGACAAGTATAGAAAAATATAAAGAAAAACGTGTGTATAAATCAAAATAAGTTTAAAGGAAGAGAACTGATTTTAGCGTTGAGTGAAGGATTTAACTTATTAATAAGCAGACTTTCTCTAAGAAGGAGTTCAAAATTGGAAGAAGAAGAGCTTAGAATAGAAAAATCTGTTAAAGAAACAGGGTGGCCGGTTTTTTTGTGGTGTGCTAAAACTCCAGACCAGGAACTCAAAGAAAGAGGCTTTCCCGTGTAAGCCGAAACTCCCATGTGTTCAGAAGCACGCGTGTGTAAATGGCGAATGGTTTCACCAACATACAATGACTCACAGTCATGACACTTAAATTTATAAACTACGCGTGATCTTAAAGCGAAAGGAATTTGATCTTTAAAACGGAAAAAACTTGAAAGGCGTCTAATAGGTTTAAAAACAACACGAAGTTGAATTTGTGGAAAAGCAGAAGCAAAGAGCTTAACGATTTGTTGGCGAATTTGAAGGGAGTGTTGACCGGTGAACGGAAGTGTAAATAAAATGATACGTTTGGGTGCTGTGGTAATTTTACGTATCATTTTATTTACACTTCCGTTCACCGGTCAACACTCCCTTCAAATTCGCCAACAAATCGTTAAGCTCTTTGCTTCTGCTTTTCCACAAATTCAACTTCGTGTTGTTTTTAAACCTATTAGACGCCTTTCAAGTTTTTTCCGTTTTAAAGATCAAATTCCTTTCGCTTTAAGATCACGCGTAGTTTATAAATTTAAGTGTCATGACTGTGAGTCATTGTATGTTGGTGAAACCATTCGCCATTTACACACGCGTGCTTCTGAACACATGGGAGTTTCGGCTTACACGGGAAAGCCTCTTTCTTTGAGTTCCTGGTCTGGAGTTTTAGCACACCACAAAAAAACCGGCCACCCTGTTTCTTTAACAGATTTTTCTATTCTAAGCTCTTCTTCTTCCAATTTTGAACTCCTTCTTAGAGAAAGTCTGCTTATTAATAAGTTAAATCCTTCACTCAACGCTAAAATCAGTTCTCTTCCTTTAAACTTATTTTGATTTATACACACGTTTTTCTTTATATTTTTCTATACTTGTCTTTACACATAACTGAAAACATTCTATCATACCTGTTACTTCACACTGTAATTTATTAACTGTCACTTCCACCCCTCTCTCAGTTACTCATTTCCTGTTATTGTAAATATATTAGCATATAAGTCGAGATAACCTTGTAAATAATTATTCACTCTGAAGATGTTGCAGGATTAGCAACGAAACGTTAGTTTTAATAAAAATTTGAAATAACTCATGTCTCTTTCAATATGGGGCTTTTTAAAATTATATGCTGGGCTTTAATATTCCTGACAATATTACAATATTTGTAGCTTGATAGTAAAATTTTAAAATTTATTCCCACAGTTACATGCCAACTCATACCCAGTCCAAATCAGAGTAAAAACAAACAAAACAAAAACCGGAAACGGTTACTTCGCCCGTCTTGAAGTCTTCGTCCTTTACGAATGAAATCTGAAAATGAACACGGCAAGGAAACGATGGAAAGCAATGTTCTGCGTGAGGATATTTACCTTGTATTATGCAGCCATTGTATATGCGCCAAAATCGACCACTACAGCAGTTGATGATATTAAATATTGATGACATTGTGCAGGTACGTACTGTATTAAGTGTAAGCAATTAAGGTTGATCGAGAGGTTGATTCACTTGATTGGAACATGTTTGAAACAGGCAATCTACATCTAATACTAAGCACTGGTGGGCTTGGCTCCTGACCATGGGAGGTTTTTATTGATCTGTAATACTTAAAAAAGTTAAGTGTCACTACTATGTTTAGTCCAGTTCCAGAAATCACACAAATATCGGCTTTCAATAATTCCACGTTCTTTTGAAATTAAATGTCCTACTCTTTTCAATGGATGTATAAAACACCATGCATGGTAATGCACCAGCTATTCATTTACCTTAATTAAATTCTTTAGGCAGTTCTTCTGAAGAGTTTTCCTTGATAACAATGGACTGAAATTCTCAAATATTATATTATCTGATTTTAAACTGTATGTAGTTATTTCTTCAGTTCTTGACATATTGTATTAATTATATAAATACAGTACTGCTCAGAAGTATCCTACATCATGTATTCATTCTTATAATGGTCGAATTGAGTTGAACTTAGTGCAGTTCTACAATGGTTGAGTTGCTGCTTTGTGCAAGAAACAGATCATTATCTTAATTCAGTCATTAACATACAAAATGCAATGTCAGTTTGATACATTATAATGGTCCAGCTGAACCCCAGTTTCAAACTTAGGCCATCATTGGTTTGATCTAGCTTATTGTTGTATTGGTTACTTTTGAGCAGTACGGCATATGTACAGTGTTGTTTTTCAAAGGAATAGAACAAAAGATAAATGCAATTATCTTTATGTAACTAACATTATAATAATATTTGGCCTGTTCACATTATAGTCTACGCTCGAAAGCACATTAACCTTTGCTGCCTATGCTGTGTAAGGTCACTCTTTGATGAGTAACATAATCTGGTGTTAGACAGGGTAAAATCACGGAGTATTGTTTTTAACAGACTCGGCAGAAACAGGTTAAATGTACCCAGGTACAGACTTTTCATATGCCAAAATTACACATCACTGTGTCTGCAGGCATTTCGTGTTACCTCAAAAGCACAATCAAATTTACTGTGCCCTGGTATGCCAACCTCAAAAACACATATAGTGTTAGTAGGCTCCAGGCAAATCTCACACTCGAAAGCACAATCATACAAAATATTTGATGACTGCACCCAGTGCACCAGCCTCAAACACATATATCAGGTGCAGATCCAAGGTTAGTGTGCGCCCCCATTTTGCACACGTGTGTACACTGTATACACACTGATATTAATGACCTTGTATTTCTCTTAAATCTCACTTAAAAGCCCAAAATATTGAAACAGTTTATTAATTATCTGAAACCAAAGAATTTCTAAAAGTTATTGTACTTTTGGTATTAATCTGATTCATGATTTTCATAAATTTCCAAACCTGGATCTGCCTCTGCATATTATGCCTAGGTAACAGGCGAGATTATATGTATTACTCGAAAGCACACATCTTGACATGTGCCCAGTAATTTCCAACATGTGAACCAAGTTCATCAGACCATCTATTAACTTCTAATGACTACTATATCTTCCTGCAGTTTCTTGTGCAAGCAACTGCAACCTTTGCTCTTCATCAAGTCGCTTTCGCAAATTTTTGTTTCTACCAATGGCTTTTAATCGATTAAATGTCATTGGCTCAAACACAATATCATTAATGGATCTCATAGATGTAGCAACAAATGTACATCCAGCTACTTTCTCACTTTTACGCAAGTCAACGACAGCCTTTGGTAAAGTCTGTCCTTGTGACTTGTGAATAGTCATTGCATACCTTAATCTCAATGGGACCTGTTGTCTTGACATGTACTTCCCATCAGCCATCCATTCAAATACCTTTGGTGGCATTGGTATGCACTTGGGACATGTATCAATAAATCCCAGGCCAGTGTAGGCAGGGAAATGTACCAACACAGCGACAGGTAGATTTGGTGGTCCAAGATTTTCTGCAAACCAAATCTCCTCAACCACTCCAAATGAACCATTACAAAGGCCAACTTTAGCCCACAGGTTGGATGTCAGCATGACATCTGCTTTCTTAGACAGGAAGAGCACTCACTGCTTCTAAACCACCAGCCTCATCAGATGTTGCTGCTGATGCTCCATGGCCAGAGTTCTTTGCCTGAATCTTTGCCACCGCCTGTCCATTGCCTCTCAGCTTCTCATAGTTGTACTCTGCTACACTCTTCTTGTCAAAGTATAACCGAATTGCATCGTTAAACTGATCCATTGCAATATTAGGTGTGGAATGTTGCAGTAGGAGATGCCAGTCTTGTTCTGTTACCTGTCCATCTCTCATTCTCATCAGCAAGGCTCTGAATGCTTGTGCCTCAGCATTCTCACCACCCAGGTAGAAATCTTATTAAGAATCTTGCCAAGATTCTTATTAAGATTCTTATCAAGATCTTATCTTAATTCTTAGTTAAGAATCTTACAAGATTCTTACAAGATCTTGTAAGAATCTTAAGAAAGATCTTACAAGATCTTGTAAGAATCTTAGGAAATATATTACAAGATCTTGTAAAATCTTAAGAAAGATCTTACAAGATCTTATAAGATCTTTCTTAAGATTCTTACAAGATCTTGTAAGAGAATCTTAAGAAAGATCTTACAAGATCTTGCAAGAATCTTAGGAAAGATCTTACAAGATCTTGTGAGAATCTTAGGAAAGGTCTTACAAGATCTTGTAAGAATCTTAAGAAAGATCTTGTAAGAATCTAGGGAAAGATACTACAAAATCTTATCACAGATCTTACAAGATTCTGTAAGAATGTTATCACCGATTTTACAAGATTCTGTGAGAATCTTAGTAAAGATCTTACAAGATCTTGTAGGAATCTTATCACAGATCTTACAGAATCTTAGGAAATATCTTACAAGATCTTATAATTACAAAAGATCTGACGTGATCTTTCACAGACTTCCAAGTCTCAGATGGTACTCCTGACCAGGTACATGTATTACAAGATCTTGTCAAAATCTAACAAGAAAGACATGATATGCGAGACAATGAACTCCTCACACGAACTTAATTACTAAGACTGGACTTAAATAACATTGCATGTACAATCAGGACATGTTTCCAAACAGTATTAATAAAGTGCACTTAAGCACAATGCCACAATTGTTTGGATGTCTCAATGTTAAGTCCTGAGGACGTTTGGTTGTGTCATTGATAACGATGACATGGAATTTCAATAACATTGACAACCTCAGTCGAGAGTCAAAGGAGATTACTGAGTATGATGATATGTGTTTCTGGGTTGTCGAAATATCGGTGAATGTCATCAACAAACGAGTCCTCTTCTATGGAATAACGCCCAAATCAATTCATTTGCATCTGACCAACAACAATAATTTTGTCATTGAATAGATTATATTTTTGTTATTTTCCTTCTAATCTAACAAAACATGTAACATTTTATGCAACTTGAATTATGGCTGGCAACTTTTCAGCCCTTGAAAATGGAATGTAAAACGTCTTAAAAAGGCATCCTGCACGTAAAGTAGACAACAACAGTAATCTGAAAAATCTCAAAACCCCCATAAGTTTTTCATTCTATGGCATTCTGAGAGCTGTTTGACTCCATTTTTGGTTAGTTTTTGTTTTGAGTCCAGACACTTCTGGTTGAGCGATTGTCTAATCTGAGGCCATTTCTTGCTGTATTGATTTTCTCCAAACTTTTCTTTTTTGGCTCCTGTAAAAAAATAATAAAGAAAAAATAAATACATTGTAGATATAGTTAACTTGTCACTTCTTAAACCGAAAGTAAACATCACTTCTAATTCTGTGTTCCTTGACCTTTTTCTTTCGACGGGCTTATCTGACCTGATCTGATGAATAAACTTGTTGTAAAGAACAAAGCAGTATTTTGAAAAACAAGCAATCGACCGCTTTGGAATTGTACCGAAGGGAATAGTGGTGGATACAAATGTGGGGACATGGGAAGTGGCTGGGCATATGTCCGATATGGCATGGCATCCTCCGGTACTGACAATTCCAAAGCCGTCGATTGCAATTGCTTGCTTTTCAAAATGCTGATTTGTTCTTGAAAGCGACAAGTTTATTCGTCACTCGTCATATAAACGTACCCCCCAAAAGAACAAGGTACAGAGACTTTAATGTGATTTCATAATTTTTTGTTTAGTTAGCAAACCAATCTCCCAAATTAGTTGTGAAAACTACTCCGTATCGTATTATAGTATTGCTGATAAAGTAATGTAACAATTGAAGATTTTATCACTCGTTTCGGTGGTTTCGATTCGGCGTTTCGGGTTTTAGTACATGCCGATCTAAAGAAGTTAAATAAATATTCTGAACACTTTTTTGAAAGGTCATGCTCCCAGATACACAGAAAAATGAACTTACTTTTTAATATATTTATTCTTGTGGCATCCAGCTCTGTCTTGCAAGTACATGTACCCTTATCTCGAGCTGGATCGACAATCCCCTCAGTTATCTCTTCAGTTTTGAAGAGCTGGGCGAACACCTTGAGTGAATATTTCTTGATATCTCCACCCGATGGTATAGCCAGCAAGTTAATTTTCTTGTACATGTAAACAAAACATTTGCAAAGTTAGTGATTGCTCAGCTTTCGTGGTCAAATTTCTGTGATGTACTGTAGCACATACCAACAACCGCACGGATGAAGAGCTCGACCCAGATGATTCTCTGTTAATGTCTTCTTCCTTCATCTGCAAAGAAGGAAGTGCAGTGACTATCGTCGTCCAAGGACAAATATACTTGTACCAATAATTTGTTGATTGTACATACTGCACCGTACATGATTCACAAGTTAAAAAACAACATAAAGAACAATTCCACTTTTTAGTGAAAATGTCTATAATTTGTATCTCATTCAGTATTTAGTTCGTGAACATACACCACTGCTTGATGAATGACCATTTCCATGAATTTTAAACCAATTCTGTATTCGTGAACAATAACAGCCATTCCATGAAAATGACACATTTCTTACAGTATTTAAAAACTTATTTTAAAATTTCAAAATGAGGAATCAATCGGTTTTGTATTTTCCGGCACTGAAAACACCATTATGAGTCAAAAAATTGTTTTTTACGTATCGTATTCTCATTCCCTGTCAACTTAAACTAATTATTTGAGTCTTTCGTAACATGACCAGTGGCAAATACATGTAACATTTAAAAACTCAGTTTAAATACGGTACACTATGTTTCTAGAAACATATGTATATGGTTGGCTTGGCAACCAACCACAGAAGAGGATGATATACCCTCGGGCACTGCATGTAAGCCATGATCATTGGCTAGAAAGTTGTTTTGAATTTGAGATTTGAATTCTTGAAAGAACTCACATATTTTATCTGTGGAAACTTGAGCTTTCGCATTGTGACTAAGTGTGATGTGACTCCGGTGACCGAACTTTAGGATGTTTTTTCTTCAAAACTGACAATATTTTTCTAGATTCACTGGGACAAGTTCCATTAACTGAGTACCAAGTTGTGATAGGCTTAAAGAACTAATTCAAATTTACAGGGAATGAGAATAAGTTTATTTCAAAATATTGTGACTACGTGACTCTAATTCAGATTCATCCTTAGAGACATGAGAAAATTTTTCATGATGTCTTACACTGCTAAAGTCAGCCGAAAAATTTTTCGGCTGACTCGGGTGGGATTTGAACTCGCACCTTCGGGATTCCGGTCCGCCACTCTACCTGTTGAGCTATCGAGCCGCACAGGGATTGGAGGCGAGTTCTATCCAACTTAATCCTTTATAGCCCATTGGCCACCTTTAGTATTTTACTCTGGCTAACGCCAGACGATTTTACTTGTCAACTGGAAACCTCCTGGGCTATAACGGGTTAAGTGCACGAGTTATTCTCGCGACAACTTAACGCTTATCCGTGAGGACGTGCAGTGTTTCAATTCTAATTCAGAATCATTCTCAGAGACATGAGAATCCCGCTCGAGTCAGCCGAAAAATTTTTCGGTTGACTTTAGCAGTGTAAGACATCATGAAAAATGTTCTTCTCTGAGGATGATTCTGTATTAGAATTGAAACAGGGGCGGATCCAGGAATTTTTCAGAGTACGTCAAACCCGGAAATATTATTTCTAGGGGGGTCCGGGGGCATGCCCCCCCCGGAAATTTTTTAAAATTTGGTTTCCTGAAATGGCATTTCCTGCATTCTGACAAGACTATTTAGAAAAATCTTACAGTTTTAACTTGTGTTTTTTATACAACGTTTTATGATTTTTTAAGGACTTGGCTTTTGCAACAACTTTTTAGGACTGTTTTGCTCCATATCAGAGCTCATCATCAGCATGCCTACGAAGCACTGTTGTACAGTGAATTTGACATGGACAGCCAAGGCTCCAAAATATTTTGTAAGGTCAATCACAGCCACTTGCTGCAATCCCTTAGCTGCCAAGCTGTCTGGTTTTGAGGCACCAGATACTTGCCTTAACACATACCTCTATCCAGCCAGTCACTGTCTGATTAGAAGAAGCAATATGGATAGAGTCGATAGACCATATGTGACATTTCATGGGCATCCTAGTCATCTTAATTCTTAACTACCTAATATTTACCCCTTATTTACTCTGAGTTGTCTGGTTTTGAGGCACCAGATACTCGCCTTAATACCTCTATCCAGCCAAACACTATCTGATTAGAAGAAGTTTTAGTATCAATAGACCACATGGGACATTTCATGGACATAGAGAAGCTCATCTCTCTACATCATCCCAAGTCATACTAACTAGTAACTACCAAGTATTTTTTTTCTCTCCCCCCCCCCGAAATATATGTATATACTATATATATATATATATATATATATATATATATATATATATATATATATATATATATATATATATATATATATATATATATATATATATATATATATATATATATATATATATATATATATATATATATATATATATATATATATATATATATATATATATATATATATATATATATAATGTACTTTATTTCATCACAAGATAATATAGATAGTACAAATAGATATGAAAGAAGAAAATAATAATTTACAGTGATGGGGAATCTACAAGAAAGCAAAATTTGCTTGTTTGCTGTAGATCCCTTTTATTGAAAATAGAACTAGTATATACATTAATAATTAACAAACTATGGACAATATATACCCCCTCAAGCCCACTACACAACATCTAAGTTATCGATGTTGCATAATCAGCCCAAGAAGGTATTTACTGTCATATTAAGTAACTTAATAATATAACATTGTTGGTATAGCATAGAAAATTGCTACTTCACATATATTGTATATATAATAATAATGATGATGAAATAGTATATAAGCCTAATTTCTGCCTTTTTTTAATAAATTAATGTTTACCTTTTTTTAAATTTACATTCTGTTGCTATTGATCTAAAATTGTTCCAAACTTTCGGCTACAGTAGCTAAGATTATTTAATTATAATGTTCAGTGATGGATTACTTATATTTGTAACACATCTCATTATCTTAATAATTATATGATGAATTATTCATAAATATACTTGAGAGCTCTACATATCCCATCTAATTTAAATAATTTACGCTTTTTATGGTTGCACAAGTCTGAGGAACTAAAGATAAGATAGTATCCACTCACCTTAAAGCAATACAACGTTTCTTAACTTTCTTTCAAGAAACAGCTTTAGCATACTGAGCCTGAGGAATATATGCCTGCGTCGATATCCCGATCACCCGATGTATAAATGGCTTGCCAATCTGCGCCGAAAACTCTTGACCCACGAGGAATCCACACGATTGGAGTTTCTTTGTCAAATCGCAACAGATCGTCTTCGACAATTCATCGTTTTCATTCTGTGTCTCTTAGAACGCCATAAAAGAACTCAAGCAGAAGATTGACTGCTGGCTCAGGCAGCTTGGTTATGCCGTAGTCTTGCACTCTTGCTGTAGTCCCAAGAACGTCAAAATATTTTACTTCCGACGTAGTCCCACTACTTCCGCCGTATCTCTATTGTCTTTGTCCAATCAGTGCTCGTTATCTTGACGTAGAACGGCCATTTTGCCGTAGTTTAATTATCCACATTTGTAAATGGCATCCCTCTCTATCCCTACCGTATGAACAGTTTCGTTCAGGCTACATGAAGTAGACAAAGTGTCCTCCAGCCGAGGACTGGGACTGGGTCAGAGAATTATTAATTTTTTCGTCGATATAGCAGCGCTAAATACGTACAAAAATGAAATTTTTGAATATTTCAAAAATTCATAAATTCATATAAAATTTTTAAAAATTTAAATACATGTATTTTTAAAATTGGAAATTTTCAAATTTCAAATGTTTCCAACTAATTAATTCATGAATAAATTAGTCTGGGATTTTTATCTACGTCGCGTGACGTGTTTGACGTACCCTAAATCCGCCCCTGAATTGAAACACTGCACGTCCTCACCGATAAGCATTAAGTTGTCGCGAGAATATCTCGTGCACTTAAGTTGGATAGAATTTACCTCCAATACCTGTGCTCAACAGGTAGAGCGGCGGACCGGAATCCCGAAGGTGCGAGTTCAAATCCCACTCGAGTCAGCCGAAAAAATTTTCGGTTGACTAAAGCAGTGTAAGACAGCATAAAAAATTTTCACGTGACTCTAAAATGAAGGTCTTTTCAATTTCGTTCTACAATTAGCTAGTACTTCACTTGGTTATAAATAGCATATTAGCCGAAATCACGAATTTTACCATATACTTTGCTGATTTGTAACCAGTCGTCTATTGATCATATTGCTTAGTCAGGCATTCTGGAATTCCGCGATGCCGCGATTTCGCGGAATCAGCTCAAAATCGCGGAATTCCGCGGAATTCTGTTTAAATCGCGGAATCGCGCGGAATTTAAACTTTAGCAAAGCATTTTTTTAATTTTTCTCCTGAATTCACAAAAAAATATATTTGTGCAATTTTTTTACTGTAAAATAAAAGCTTTTCGAACAGAAATTTCCTTCAAAGTAGAAGGACTTGCACTTTCATTGACTTTCATCGTGCCACTAAGGGCTGTTTTCCACTAGGCGAAATTTTCCGCGCGGAGCGAAATTTTTCTTTGTCTTTTTACATTCAGTCTGCCTGAGAGCTCACAAAACAAAGAAAAATTCCGCTCCACGCGGAAAATTCCGCCAAGTGGAAAACAGCCTTAACATTTCCTAGTATTTTTTGAAATTCCTAGTAATATTCCTGCAACTATACTTCCGGTTCACGCGAAACTAAAACAAAAATGCGACACTGATATAGTTTTGGCTATGTTATACGACACTGATATAGTTTTGGCTGTTCTATAATGTTGGCATGGATAAATATGTTGTAAAAACATTGGCAGGGGGTCCAAAGGCGAAGCCCAAATCTCACCTTGCTGTCAATATCAATGCAATACAGCGAGCAAGCAAATACCCCAAGGGTACTTTTCACGTTGACGACGGTCTGCTGTTTTGTTCAAAGACAAAGTGTAATATTGTAGTTGATCATGTAAGGAAATCTACAGTAGATGACCACTTAAAATCAAAGGGTCATAACAAAGCAAATTCTATTGGAAAGCAGAAGTCTATCAAAACAGCATTGAAAGCTACAACTAACGCGAAGGAGGAGAAAATTAAGGTTTGCCACGAGTGGATATATGCATGCATGTGCTGCAGCAAATATTCCACTGTTAAAATCTGATAACCCAAGTCTACGTGAGTTTTTGACCACAAGGGTACAAAACGGTGGTGCTATTCCTGGATCCTCTCAGCTACGAGATGAATATCTTTTTGATGTATACTTGGTGGAGAAAGAAGAATTAAAGCAGAAACTTAGTGGGAAAAAGGTTGCTTTATTGACTGATGAACTGAGTGATGATGAGGGACGTTATGTGATGGATGTTCTAGCAGTTATTCTTGACTTTGATGAGCTATCGCCTCATGGAAATACTTGTGCATATTTACTGGATACGCACTTTTTGACAAGTACAAACAACGTGACAGTTTCTCAGACAGTCATCAAAGTCGTAAATGACTATATTTCCTTTGATTATGTTCTCATATTAAATTCTGATAATGTGGCCTACACGAAGAAGGCATTTTCGTCGACACTTTCAGTGATTTTTCCAAACTGTGTGCATATCACTTGCCATAGTCACATTGTTAATCTCGTTATTTCAGACTTCAAGAAAACTTTTCCTGAAGTAACGGAGTTTGTCAAGTTGTTCAGAAACCTGTTTTACGTACCAAGTGGCAGAAAAAGCAGATTTTTAAACTTTTTGCGCAAAATCACCACTGAAAACGAGTCTGTCTATGCCCCCAAACCCAACAACAAAAAGCTGGAGTGCTTGGTTGGATTCAGTTTTGTATCATGCAGACCGTTTCATGCGCTATGGAGATTTTATCTCATCAGAGCTCGATCTTGCTGGACAACCTTCTAATTCTTTGTTAAGGTTGGATGAAATATTTAAAGATGAGATGCATCTGTTAAAACTAAAGATTCAAATGGCTTTCATCAAAAACAAAGCACCAACCTTACTTATCTATCTGGACTACTTTCAAATGAAAGTTCCTCATGTTACTCAGGCTTACAATAAAATGAATCATGCAGCTACTGAATTACTTAAAGGAAAACACAAGTGTGGATTTTAATGATCTTCCAGATTCATTCCATGATTTAGTCTTAGAGATAGACGAACAGGATGTTTTGGAGTGGCAGTTTGAAAGCGCTTTCAAACAAGCAGAAGCAAAGCTTCGGAAGTACATTGTTGATGGAGGACAACCAGCGTCTGATTTTCTGAAGGAAGTTAGAGTTCTTGACCCACGTACTGTAACATTGTCTCCTCATCAAAACTTCACAGTTCATACAGCAATATCCCTGGATTTAAAGACACCGTCACCAATGAAGAATGGCAGAAATATGTTAATATTCTAGGACCTGATGCTGTGTCAGAATGTGAACATGGTAAGGTAGACCTGAAGCTATTTTGGAAGTCCAATGCCAATGAACTTCCAGAACTTTACAAGTTTGCCTCTTGCTATTGCACTGGAACATTGGGATCATACGATGTTGAAAGATCATTTAGTTCGTATAATTCTATTCTTGATTCAAAGAGAAGGAATTTAAATGAACAAACGCTCAAGGCAATACATTTTCTTAACTGGAATTTAAGAGTGAAAAATTCCATCAGAGAGGAAAGTACGACACCTAAACCAGTACATGAAGTTACAAAGAAGTCTTCACGTCACCTGAGCACAAAGTTACCAAAACCATGCCCATGCACAACCTATTAGTGTTACCAAACAAGATCAAGATGAAGAAGGAAGATGTCAGGAGAAATCTGAGGTTCTTCACTCTTCTCCAAGTACCAGTAATACAACTCCGCAACAGACATCAATCAGAGGAGCACTTGATGTACGAAAAACAAAGTTATGCAGTCAACCACTTACCAACCAAGAAAACAGAAGCCAAGAGAAAGTTACTATCCATAATAGTCCTCCTAGATCCAAAATTGCAACCCCGAGACACATTTCAATCAAAGAGGCAATAAAACAGCAGTCTGTCCACGATTCAAAATGTTGTTACCTTTGTCAGAGAGAAGTGTCATATGGACACAAGTGCAGCGGATGTAAAAGAATTGTTTGCACGTTTCCAGCATGTTGCTCTATCGAGGAAACATCCAATGATGTACTTCATATTTGTACGGCTTGCAGAGGTGCTATTGCTAAGGAAAAGGAAAAACAACCAAATAGGAACAAGAGAAAGTCAAAGAGTCTAAATGAAAGCACGACCCAAAGGCAAAAGAAAGTTAGCAGGAAAGGAAAAATTAATGAGACAGTTTCCAGTACAAAGAAAATTTCTTGTGGCGTAAGTACCAGCAAAGAGGGAACAGGAGACATCACACCTCGCAACATAACAAGTGGAATGTATGTCCGTGTAAAGTTAACAGCACCAAGAGCTTGGGCTCTTGACCCAAAGATGTTTTGTGGGGTTATACTAAAGGCAGAGCAAGAAGACATTGAAGTACGTTTCATGAGAGAGATAAAAGCCTCCGGTAGTAACACATGTTATTTTGTCTGGCCAGATATAGATGATGAAAGCTGGATTTCCAATGGTGATGTTGTTGAAACTTTGGCATGCCCAATTATAGACAAAAGGGGCCACTACCACTTTTCCTCGTAATAACGAAACGGTTTTAGTTTAATAACTATTGACATTAGTAATAGTACATAGCATAGCAAAGGTTTACATAGCATAGCAAAGGTTTTGATGAAAACATTTAATTATATGATAACGATGAATTACGATTTTTTAGAGAAATATTTTGGTGTTATGTTGGGACTCTATAAATAGGCCTATGTCAGATTTTATATGAAACAGAACTTTTATTCCTCTTTCTAATTGTTAAATTTCTTACTATCTGAATTTAAATGCCATACAATTACTGTTTACTAATTACAGCTGTAGAAATTGATATTTATCCTAGAAACGTATAATTTTTTCCCCACGGAATTTCATATTTTGGCCGCGGAATTTCTCATTTTGACCGCGGAATGTCTCATTTTGGCCGCGGAATTGACCTCCAAAATACCGCGGAATTTTCTATTTTTGCCCGCGGAATTCCAGAATGCCTGCTTAGTCCAACTTTGAAAACACTCTTTCTTCATAAAATAATGAAGAAATTTAGTGTTGTGTCAAGAAATGACTTTTTTGTTATAAAGCAATACTTGCCCCAACCAACACAAAATTATCCATGTTCTTATTTCCATTCCCACAATTAAGATTACTTTAAATGTAATTCTAGCTAGCCTGATTAAATATATTATTGTTGTTGTTGTTATTATTATAATGATTATAATCATTATAATCATAATGATTACTGTATAATAATTATAATGATTATATTAATTATGATTATAATAATTATAATGATTATAATAATTATAATAATGGGCTGGCTCACCTCTAATAAACACCCCCTAAGACAGTTCATTTCAATTGGGGGCTAGCAGTAATTTATTTTCCCTTTCTCTTTTACCTGGTTAACCCTTGGTGTTGACACGAGTTTTTCCAACTTCTGGAATTCACTGTTTATATCTTGAACTACAGTACGTATAAGAAAAAAATGAAAGTCCATGTAACAGTTTTCTTTTGAATTTGCTTTTGTAAAAACAATTTAAAACCATTTTCTGGGTGACTTAATCTTAGCAGTTTGTATCAAGCAAAATTCAGACCTCTCAGTAACCAATCACTGAACCAGTGACTAGTGAGAATAAATAAGAGTAAAGAAAATTCTAAGTTAGTATAGGTATAAATCATATGATAGTGAGTGCAATTATTAAGGATTCGCAGTATGAGTCGTAATTAATTAATAAATATTACGTATAAAATACATATATTTGAAATATTAAACTAGCTGATTAATTAGCAGTAAATTGGCATTTACAGTACGTTGACAACAAATTGTGAAACTAAAACTACAATTGATTGAGGGATTGTTTGCAAGAAGGTAGCTGGTTACTCTAGCACCTGGGTCAAAATTAGTCAGGGTTTACAAGCAAAATTCCACAGGTCTAGGGTTACCCTGCTGCCTGGGTCAACTTTATTGGAGCTGGTTACCAAGCACTAATAACAAGAAGGCAAGAATCCTGGAACTAGTAAAAAGTTGTCCCGGGTAGGTGAGTTATCCCTACCAAACGCATTTACCAGGACAAAACATCTAGCTACTAGGTTAACTCTCGTGGTGTGATAGAGTGACCCACCCAGGTTACCCTAGCACCCTTGTAAACACCACAAACAAAAAAAAAACAAGAAATGTACTAGAGCTAGGGTAACCCAGGTAGGGTAACCCTACTTCCTTGTAAACAGGCTCTTGCTTGCAAGTTATAAGACTACCGGTAGTTGTGTACTGTATACCCAACATCATACAAGACTGCTAATTATATGCAGTATATTAATTATAGCTACTGACTACTGTGATTTAAGGTAATCATTTTACACATTTACCTGGAAAAGACATTTGGAGGTGTATTTTTCACAAGTTGTCTCAGACTCTTAGTTGTGTCTTTATACAAAAATATACATGAACTGTATCATTAATATACCCCATGATTTCATCATCACACTTTCCTGACAGCTCAAAAGAACAGTAACTACAGTAGAAATAGAGTAATATATATTTCGATTGGCACTAGTTAATATAATGAAATCCAGTCTAGCTATAAACTAACACAATATTTATATAATAAAATGTTTGTTTTCGAAAAGTAGTCTATAGTAATTTATTGGTTTAGCAGCTTGGGCCATCTAACAATCAAAACGAACGACGAAAATTCCAAAACGTTTGCTGTTTTAACCACACAAAAGCAATTAAATATAAACAGAGTAAAATGGTTCAAATTCTAGCAATTTATGCCTTTTAAATAAACTAAATCACATAAGATTTACTATAGCACAGTACCTTAAACTATATTTTTAGTCCAGAGTAGACGGCGTCTGGTATTACTCGCTATCTTGTCTTTTGCTTTTCCGTCTTCGCTTTAAAAACATGGCGTCTTTGTCAGGATTCTCACTTCCAAGCATTTCTCCACAGAAAACTGGTTAATCTTCACAGATAAACATCGAAAATCTCTCGTATACGTGTCGTGAAACTGCTTGTACTGTTCCAGCGCTGTTGTTTCTTCCTCGGAGTAGTCTTCCTTGCATTAAAATTAGAAGAAATAGCTCTCTGTTTCCTCGGCCTTCTTCTTCGAATGCAGAGATCTCTTTCCAATTAACTTCTTTTGGCGGCAATCTATTCTCGCATTTGATTGGTCGAGCTACTCTCCCTACCCCTACCCCCGCGAGGTTGATAAATTTGCAAGAGATTTGCTTCGTCACAAATTTAGTGCAAAATTAATACTCAATTTGCACAAAATTTGCAACGTACCAAATTTTTGCAAATTTATAACTAATTTTGCGTACCATTTGCCAAGTGTGCAAATAAATCTATTGCAAATTTATTATACAAATTTGCGACGTTTGAATTTTGGTCGTAAATTGACGTAAAAAAAATCAACCTTGATTCTACGTCGAAACAACGTCAATTTAGTGACGTCGATGCAAAACCACGTTGAAGGGACGTTGATACTGACATGGTTTCAACCAAAACTCCACGTCGAAACAACGTCGTGTGTCCGCAGGGTAGTTGGTTTATACTAGTAATAAATGGTTTGATTGTAGTTGCCATTCTGATGAGATTTCAATTAAGACCTTTTGATCATAAAGAGCATAATTTGTCTAGTTTCTGTCTACAGTGTATAGCAAGAATGAAACACTGAAATGTTGAGATCTACAGGTAGTACCAACTAATATTTCATAAAAAGCTTAAAGTGGGTATGAGACAAGAATTAAGCGTGTATCATTTGAAAGATTCTTCAAAACATTTAAGACAATGTTGAAGCATATTAGCTAAGATCTAAGAACTCAGAAAGTTTAAATTGTCGCTAATTTTTATAAGAACATATAAAGAGCTTCTGTTAGGGAAGATGGTGATACGCTCCTACTTCATTAATTAACGGATCTTGTTAAAAAATTTCATCAAGATCTTATTACAATTCTGCTATACACAAATTAAGATCTTGTCAAGATTCTTGTAAGCTGAATCTTAAATGAACTTATTACGATCTTGTAAGATCCTAAAATGGTCAACGTTAAAAACTTTTTTATCAAGATTTGATTAAGAACAATACTAAGATCTTAATAAGATCTTGCTGACAGAAAATATTAAGATCTTGTCAAGATTCTTGTAAGAATCTTAAATGAACTTTTTACGATCTTGTAAGATCTTAAAATGGTCAACATTAAAACATTTGTGTCAAGATTTTATTAGGAAGATATACTAAGATCTTATTAAGATTTGAAATCTTACCAAGATCTTAGTAAGATCTTAATAATAATTTCATTCTTACAAGATTCCTACAAGATCTTGTAAGATCTTGTAAGATCTTAATAAGATTTTCACCTGGGACTGGCCTGTCGCATAATCTCATTCAAAATAACTATAGAATCAAACAAAAGATACAATGAATGACCATGATCACTTATAGTGGTTCAATTTCCTGCAATATACAATGGACGGTCACCCACTGGTGGCAACTGACCAAAGTCACCAAGGAGGATCACTGAAATACCACCAAATGGCTTATCTTCATTCCCTGTGCCAGCACGCAATCTATTGTCTAACCACGATAACATTTTGTGACCAATCATTGACATTTCATCGACAATGAGGTAAGCCTTACCTTCCAGTTTTAACTGTAAGCGTTGCAACGACTCACCCTGTAGGTCTTTATACTCACGTATAGGAAGTTGTGCAGCAGAGTGTAATGTCTGGCCATTAATACTAAATGCTGCAATACCTGTTGTTGCAGTTATTATACAACTGTCACCCAAAACCTGTTTTAAAGCAGTGATTAGGTACGTCTTACCTGTTCCTGCAGTACCACATACAATCATGTTGACTGGGTCAGGTCTCTCGCCATTTTGCATATGAGATATAAGAATATCATATGCAAGTCGTTGCTTCTCATTCAGGGTTGATGGATCAATGGGAACTTCAGTGCTCACTTGTACATGTCGTTGCCCTCGTTCTTCTGCATCTTTTCTCTGCTGGTAGATCCACCCAGAGCATTCTCTGAGCAACTCCACTGGAACTGTTCGTGCAGCTGCATACCAGTCATTCCCAGTCCCCAACAGCTGATCACCCAACCTCATACCGTTGGTTCAATCTGCATAACAGCATCCAGTCATCAAGTTGATTTTCTGGATCATTATTATATTCGTCATCATCATTATTGTTGCCAGTGTTATCATCATTACTATCCTCTTCATTTCCTTCACCTGACATGTGTTGGAAAACTCTGTCCCGCTCTTCCTCATGACCTAAAACATTCTCTGAAGCAAAATCAGTTTCAAGAAACATGTAATAGGTGTTGATGAACATTTCATCATTTTCCTCCTTATTGTCCCATGCATTTGATGGCTCACCCTCCCAGGGTTTGAACTTGATCAACTGAAATTTGCAATATCTGCCAAAATCAGGCCCATGGGGGTTTGCTGATACCTTTGGAAAGGTCCTTACAATATATAGTAATGGTCGCTTTCTTATTTTAGATCTGATTCTTGTGTACTGTGACACATACTGCATCAAATTCAACTGAGATAGGCCATGATACCTGCTATTCTCAGTTGAACGCTTACCATAATCTTCAATTGTAGATTTTTGCAAGACCTCTTCACTTTGGTCCTCAGTGTCCATGACAACTCTCCTACTGTTATCTAAAGACACAGTAACAAAGTTATAAGTACATCCTACCAAAGGCAAGCTGAGCAGCATATGTGCAGTCCCCTGTGCTGCCATGTCACAATCTCCAACAACTTGGATCATTGCCTTTTTGATCGCTGATGATACCTGATCATCATTGTGTAATCTAGACACACATGATTGCAAAATTTCTGATGCTTGCTTTGACCATGGCTCTCCTTTTGCCCATATATCTAGCACAAGCATTCTGATCAACAATTACCTGCAAATCAACATTAGCTCTCCAATTCTCAAGCATGACCCTATTATGTGAATTTAATCTAGGGTCATTTCTTTTTGTCACCAACTCTGTACTCACCTTGTCATGTGGTAATTTCTCATAACACAGTTTTGTTTCCTCCTCCAATGCCTTTGGGAAACCAAATCTGCATTCTGCAGGAACATCATAACCTTTCTGCTTCAAACAGTAGGCTGGGCTGCATCTCGTATGCCTCTCCACAGTATTCACCAATCTGTGGTAGTCATCATCTCTGATGGATGTGGCTCAGGAATTTGCCATTGTTCACCTTGTAATTCCTCATTGACGGTTGTCACTAGCCAGTCAACATATCTTCAAGATAATAATAATTGAAGTAAAAAAAATTAAATACATGTACATAGGTTTAAAAAGTAAGAAAATGTCTGTTGTTATCTGTTAGCTCTAGTCATAATAATTGTCCAAATTAAGCCAATTTAAACAATACCATAAAAAATATTAAGTATATGTTACTCACTTCACTAACTGCCTCTCAGCTTCTTTTCCACGGTCAATATCTTCCTGGTAAAAGAAATCAAAATCTTCCATTGACATTGTGGTATCAGCTTGGCTGAAACCCCACCCCTGGGCAGCTTGAGCTCGTAACAATGGAATATCAGGGGCATTGTTTAACCGGGCACACCCATGGGCATGAATACTTCCCCTGGCCTGATATTCATAGCGGAACCAATGCCACTCCAAAACACCATTCAACCAATGTCTGATAAAGTCATCCAGACGCTGCTTGAAATACCAGTCAGTCAAATGGGGCTTGTCAATCACAGCTTGTGCTCGTTGTGACCTTGTAGCATTTTCCCCGTCTGCAGTAGTCTTTGCAGGTCTGGCCAGTAACTATCAGCAGCACTAAATGTAAAAAAGAAAGTTGGGCAACCTTTCTGCTCTATTAGTGCTAGCAATTCTTGCAAGCGTTGATACCAGTACTGGTTTGTACCTTGCACCTTGGACACATAACGCTGCAATCGATTCACCATTTGCTTACCACTCATCAAATTAACCATCTCTTTTAGCTCTTCCATGGTCAAGTTGGCATCAGCTGGATGTTGTCGCAAGTAAATATTTGCTTGCGACAATAGTTGATGCCTTTGCTTCATATCTAGTGCCCAGTATGGAAAACGTGGGTGAGAAGCAAACCTCCATCTATACTCACCATTTGGCAACACTTCGGCAAACTTTTCCAGGTGCTTAAATGCTTCAGTCAAAGTGACACCATGTTGCCGGGCCCGTGTGGTTGGATCACCTTTCCCAAATGGAAACAATGTGGGAAAAGCCATTGTTGCTAGACCATCTGTCTTAAACTCATTCACTACATTACCTTCTGTAGATGGCCAGTCTAATGGATCCTTCTCATTCACTGTCTCTCGAATTGCATCAGCTTCCTTCCTCTGCCTTTGTTGGTGAGGAATGAATGAGCTGCTCCCACAACCTACAAGAGATTCTTCAACACTGTTATCAGTACCTTCTGGCTCTTGCGGTGGGCCTTCATTCTCCTGTTTAGGAGCTGTTACCTGTACCTCTGGTTCAACGACATACCTGAGGTCATCTGGAATGCCATTTTCAGGCAAGCTCTGTATTGCCTGTCGATCAATCTCTACATCTTTGAAGTAGGGATTGTTAGTCTTTAACCATAACACAGCCTCGAGAACTCTATGTCGACGAACAGTAAAATCTCGATGTGTGTTATCCACTCCATGTCTTCTTATTACCAAAACAGGTAAATCAGCTACATGACATGGCAACCTAGACAAGAAACTCTGAATATCTTGGGGTAAGTTTAGTACATGTCCCTTGTACCCTCTCTGCCCACCATGTTTCCTGTACACACTCATGATGGAGCAGACCCTGGCCTCTAGCTGCTGTGGTACAATACCTGGATCCATGTTATTCAACATACTGTACACTTTGGGAGATTTCTTATCTCTCTTACATCGATTACACAGGTAGTTTTCCACTGCCAAATTCTGCTTGGTTGGCTAGGCTTCTTTACAAACATTGCACTGTCGATGGTCTAACACTTTTTGGGCTGTCTGAAATCTCTGCATTTCATTTTTCACCCATTCTTGCTCGTGTAAAGAACTCTCGACATTTTGCCACCCCCCTTGGTGAAGATACTCTTTTCGACTGTCACCTTGTGCCTGTTGTAGAGTCACATTTTGGGCTCTTCTCTCTGTAGTACTTTGTCTGACATGCTCGATTCTTGTTGCTCGTTCTTCAGGAGTTTCTGAATCAATTCGAGCAGCTGTATTTTGTCTGAGAACCTGCAGTCGCCCTGCTCGTTCTTCAGGGGTCTCTACTTCTCTTCGTTGAGTAGACCCTCGTCTTAAGCCCTGTAATCTACTCTCTCTCTTCTCTGGTTTCTCGCTGTATCCTTTCCCTGTTGTAATTTCTTATATATTCTTTTTGCTTACCTATAACTTTTTCTGACCGTTGTTTGTAAGCTTCTCTTGCCTTAGCCAAGCGAATTTCTCTCTCTGCTGTGGTTTCCTTCAGCCGTTTTTCTCGCTTTCGCTCCCGGTCTTTTCGTTGCCTTTCTGCTCGTTTTTCAGCAGTTTCAAGTCGGCTCCGCTGTTGTCGTTTCTCTCTGAATTCATTTTCCATTGTATGTACAGATAAATGTATATTTTGTGTATTTATCTGCAAAGATTCTCTTTCTTTTCAATTTTTCTTTCGTAAAAAAACAAAACCCGAATTGAAAAGTCGTTGTCAAAATGCTTTCGCAATCCAACTGTTTATATATTTGCTTACGTCAGTTTAAATATAATTACTGTTGCTTTCTTGTTACCAGTACCCTGCTATCCGAACTGCGAAAGTTGCGGATTTGTTGATATATATACAAACATCTCGCAGAATTTCTTTCCCACTTGCGTGTAATTTCGCGTGTAAGTGAACTCCACGCGTATCGAGATTAGCACCCTCACCCGGGCTCCGGGCCTTCGGCCCTACGCCCGGGCTCGGGGATAAACTCCCAACGCTTTGTCTGACTTGTGTGCTATCACCAGGCAAGTGCTGGTCAATGCGAACAATTGCTTGGTTTTCACCCAGGATATGGGCAGGTTACTTAGTAGCCTTCTGGTGCGGCATTCCGAATTAAACTTTCGGCATTTGGTCTCAGTTTGTCGGTGCGTTGCCTTTAAGTGGCGGGTTAGCTATTTCTGTTGTTACCCACAGATTGAAAGATCGTACTCTGGGGTAAATAAACCTTTGTGGTCCCGTTGTCATTCTTCCTCATTTCTGTCTTCATCTGACAATAAGAAAACATCTTCGACCGATGCTCTAAAGGCCAAGTTCAGTGAATTACGAGCTAATGTTGAGAAAATGGTCAATGCCAGCCGCAATAATTTCTTTACTTCTCTTGATGTTAACTTTTAGCTAAACCCAGAGAGATTCTGGTCGATCTTTAAACTCAGTAGCAAGGAAACTAGCATTCTGGAGACTATGTCAATGGGCAAGGCGGATAAATCTGCTCAGTCACTAACACGATCAGCGTCTACTACTGCTACCATCGCTGAAATATTCAACAATCATTTCACATCTGTTTTCACCTGCAGCGATTTTCAAGAATCGGAAGAGAATTAAGGACCTTGGAATATGGATCACCAGTGCGCTAACATTTTCAAAACCCACCCTCGATCGTTGCGGCCAACAAAATGCGTGGTTTTCTGCACAGGTCTGCTTCAGAGATAACAAATGAAAAGATCCGCCGCACATTGTATTTAGCAGTTTGGTCCCCACAGTCCATCGAGCTTATCAAATGAAGAGAGCGCATCCAACGCCAAGCATCAAAATTTATCTTGAAGCTGCCATTTATGTGCGAAGAATCTTACACAGTGGCAGACTCATTTCTTTTGAACTGCTGGCACTTTCCTACTGGCATGAGTATCTTGATCTATTGTCCTTCTTTAAGGCCATAAATGGCATTGTATCTATATCGAAGGATATTCTACCTGTACGTTTTATTCCCTTAAGGCTTACTAGATCTTCTGCAAATATTAACGCAATCTCATTCCGTCAACGTAAATGTAAAACAACTGCTTACAATCGCTCATTCTTTATTAAAACAACTAGGAGATGGAACTCTCTCCCGGAATACTTAAGGCTAGGTCATGTCTCTTTTACACAGTTCAAGAAATCACAATTAGACTATTATACATTAAGCTTATCCATCCTGTTATAATGTGGACGATCCTCGAACTTGGAAGACTGTTTGCCTAAAGTGCAACACATCACGAAGTCTCACTCACCGCTTAACATGCTGTTATTAGTTATGAGTATTATTTTTATTTTTTTTCTTCATTATATTAATCTTTTTTTCTTTTTAAGGGCCCACTGCAATTGGTGTTTAACTGTTGTGATGTGCCAGCTTCTTTTCTCCTATTTTTCCTCTTTTTTCCCTAATTATTTTATTTCTCATGTAATTTTAAGAAGCGAAGCTAAATAAATAAAGAAATAAAGAAATAAAGAAATAAAGAAATAAAGAAATAAATAAATAAATAAATAAATAAATAAATCAGAGGTAAAAATACCTCTGATGACACACATTGTGGTTGTTAATTTAAACCAACAACAGTGGCGATATTCGCCGTCTTCCAGCAGTCCAACATCTTTTCTGCCGATTTCTCACGCTCGACCTCAAAATTAGCAATTTGAATAGTTGTAAAATCAAGTACCCCTGCCATTGCTTTCCAATTCCGTGGACCATTTGGGATTAAGCATTCGTGTACAGCTGAAATTGAAATGAAGTAGCCTGGTCTCTGAGTAGTAAGTCCTGTCCAGAAACAAACAGAATGAATTAACCAACAAAATACAACAATGATACAGCTAATACTAAGGCCTTTCTCCTGCAGTCTTCAATTATTTTAACCGGATAGAGTTCTGTGAAATGACCCTTTTTATATGTCCATTGATGTTTGTTGCTAAGGCTGTGTTTGTTGAATTTAAGAATTCATTAAAGAAACTAAAATTTTAATTAATGTATCATTATGACTTTTTTTTAACTGTTCTCCAATTTTTTTTGCTTACATGTATCTAGATCAGGGTTCCAAATGAGCTCAGTTATACCTGGGAACCTAGTACAAGATTTCTCAAATTTAGGTAAAAAAATTAAAAACTAGGCAAGCAGAAAGTATAAATTAGGTTGTCTAGTTTTAAAGCAATACAGTGTAAAACATATCAAATATAAATTATTGCTGCCTCCCCTCAGGGAGGGGGCGTCCAGACCTCTTCGCCGAACTATGTAAAGCAGACGGCAGCTCGATCATGGGATGTTTGGATGTCCATCCAGTTTTATGACGTAGTCCCACGCGTTGTACGTGATTTCTGCGCGATTTTTGTGTCGCCAGTTGACAACTTCGATCATTCGTCGGCGTTCGCCAGCCTCGACTTTTCATTCGAACTTGGAAACACATTTGAACTTGGAAACATACTTGGTAAGGTACGTAAGATGGTTAATAGTTGGCATTTCCCTAAGTTGGCTTTGTTTAACATCAGAGTATGTTTCAAAAGATTTGACTTCTGTTTTCTTCAATTTTTAGGTATCAGACATCTACCTGGGGTGATGTTGAAGAAAATGCTGAACCTAGCATATGATGTTGTTCATCCATATATATTAAACACACTAATCTTGGATTGGATTGCTGTGATTATTTTACAGGATCCTGGTAAAGATAGTATCACTGGTAGGATATTATCCTTGAGCTTGGTTGCAACTAAATCTGTTGTGACCATGAAAAATATGGTGTGTTGTTCAATCATGTGTATACATCAGTCTAAGCATGTTATTCCTAAACAGGTACAAGTGAAAGTTTAACACGTGTTCTTTGTTTATTGTGATTAAAGCATATTTGATACACCAACTCCTCGACCGTTGGGACTACATCTATTTATGCTATTATCACACACTACATCTGATTTACAGTGGTTTCTCCAATGGATTTGTGCACCAACCTGTATATGTATACACTGTATTGTAATTAACTGTACATGGAACTGTCTTCAAGAAATGACTTACCTTAACTTTGTGAAAATTCAGTGATTCATGGACGATGGAGGCTTTATCTGTGTGCCATGGATTACCATAATGTACAGTATTTGGTACATGTATACAGTAAATACAATATTACGAGTTCTTTGGGACAATAAACTACAGTGGTTTCAATGATGTATTTCCAAACGACAATTACAGTATATGTGAAGTTGTGGACATGTGCAATGAACTAATACATCACAAAGATCTCCTTGAAAGTATTGCATTCTCAACAACGACTCCAAGGACAATAATTATAAACAATCATGGAGCAACAACAAACTTATATTACATACCATATCTGGTATTTATTTTGTCAGTGTGTATTTCTTTGGTGCTTGCCTTACCATAACATATCTGACACTTGGAATTCCAGTCACACCTTTGCCACAGTAAGAAGAAGCCGGATTTATAGTGGAGTGATTTGTCATCTGTTTACTAACAATTGTGCAAAACATCAACTGCATAGTAATAATAATAATAATAATAATAATAATAATGAATTTATTCAGCATATCCACGGAGTGGCTCTTCATCTGAAAACACTAACTACATACAAATAATAAAGAATAAGATTAGAATATTACGGAATTTTACTAGACTATATTATATTAGATATATTACATGGGCGAGATGAAAACTTATTAAAATGACTGTTTTATCTTGTTAACGAGGAATGCTTTGGTTTGGCTTCTAAAAATGTTAAAATTACTTTCATCTCTGATGTCAGGAGGTAATATGTTAAAAATTTTAGCAGCCGAGTCTTGAAAAGTTCCAGTTGTTAGTGGAACAGCATAGTTATAGTGTATATATTATACTGTGTATGAAGTCTAAAGCCAGATTAGTGAGAGTTATTTGTAATTCAGGTCTGCTTTTTAAATATAATTTTAAAAATTGAAAAAAAAAGTGCATACTACAGCACGTCTGTTCATAGTTAGTGGAGGGGGATGGTTTGGAAACTCCGCAAAAGTCACTGTCCATGTTTTTGTTCAGTTTGTCTAATTTCACGCTCACTGAACGAGTGAAGGTATCGTATTTTCTGTATAATGAAGCAGTCATCCAATAGCAACGTTTGGGTTTCATTAGTGTAGTCCTTCGTCGTCACGTGTTGTAAGTCCTTTGTCATCACATGTCCATAGAATTCCATTCTTTAAGCAATCACCTTCCCCCAACATGAACACAATAACATGAACATATATTGCATAACCTTGAAAGACAATGCAGCTACCAAACCATCATCTCCACTAACTATATATGGTCTGTTACAATTCATATAATCAATCCCTGCAGGGTTCATTTGTGAAATTATCAAAAATTAGACTTCCCATCGCTTTTGAGGCAGCACTTCACTTGCGATACTAACTCCTAGTAGTTATAATATCTTGCTGTTTGTTTCCCAATACCATGCGACCCAACACCTTGAATCATCTTTATATGTCAACACGTCCGCCTTAAAGACGCCATTGCCTTTCCAGTGCTAAGTTTGGAGTCTGGGGACGTCCTAGTTTTTGTCAATTCTAGGACGTTCTCATGCTCTACGCAAAAAAACTGGGACGTTCTCAGACTCCTTGACCTTCTCCGCCTAGAAAACTAGGCCGTTCTCAGGCCTTCACGTCTCGCTCTGACTCTCTGCGCCTCAGATTATCGCGTGAGCATTATTAGCATGATATGCATTAAATAAATATCATTGTATATTCCCGTCATTGGTCCGCAGATGTTCTTTATTTTGTCAACTCACGACGTGACGACCAGGATTGGAGGTTATTGAATAAGGAATGGATTTACATGTTGATATTTATTCTGGGAAATATTATAAAACTTTGGTGCATTTCAGACGCAGTAGATAAGTATTCGCTTGGATGAAGTACATCTTTAAAAATTCACCTCTTGTCTAAATTAAACTACTCGGTAGTCAGCTCTAAGACCGATAACTGGACAGAATAACCAGTTATTATATTTTCCACCGATTTTAATAGCCATAGCACACAAAACTGGTGTTGCCGCATTCACTATACAGTAGTTTAATTTAATATAGAAGGCTGAGAAGCATTGTAGAATCAACACTAATTCGAATTCTCAAGGGAACGAAAAATTGTTAGACATAGATATTATCTGGAGGATAGTAAATAGTGTTGAAGTGTTTTAACATTCAGAGGTAGTAGTTTTCAGTTCAAGATAGCGAGTGTTTCGAGGTCACTACTATATTATCCCAAACAGTTTGACAGATGAGAAATATAATAATTCAAAGCTCCAAAAGAGCACATAAAATCCTTGACAGCGAGACAGACATTGTTTTTATCGCATTTTCTATTGCACGTTACATTGCATTGTATGGCATAACATTACATTTAAACAAGATAGTGACAGACTATCAGCAATTTACATTATTCATTACCTTATAAAGCAAAAAGAAGCCTGCTCAGGCTTTAACTTGGGCAACGGATTTCCAATGGCGCCGAATTTCATGCAATTTACACCTCTGCAGCTATTTAAATCACAGTCACCAGCGGCGGATCTAGACCAAAATCTGACTGTAGCAAATTAATGATGACAACATTCTAGGGGGGACCGGTGGTTTGCCCCCCCGGAAAATTTTGAAATTTCAAACCCCAGAAACAGCATTTCCTGCATTCTGACAGTGATTTTATCTGAGTTATCCCTTTACTTTTTTTACAAATTTTAACCAGTACATAGGACTTAAAAATCTATATAATTTGCAATTTTCTATTGATCAATTAGAATTTTATCTACATGTATACTTATTACTGTAATACATCAAAATAAATTTATATTAGTATTTTTCCATGTTTGCAAGAGGTAAGGGATTTACTAGCTGTGGGCACGAAGTTCCATCAGATAATAAACAAGTAGGTTAAACAGCAGAACAGCACTTGAGACAGTTCCATCAGTTAATAAACGAGTAAAATGAGCAGCAGAACAGTACTCGAGGCAGTTCCACCAGTTCACAAACGAGTAAAATGAGCAGCAGAATTTAAATGAATTTCTCTAAAGTTTAAATTCAGTTAAGTTATTGAAGTAATTTTGTAAATAATTATCAATGGCATGATAACAGATGTTAACACACAAATAGAAATTAAAAAAAAATAGTCATGAACATCATCGACATAATCATCAAATTCAAAGCTTCAAACAAAATATTATAAACTAAAAATAAAGATTAATCATTATAACTTGACTTTATTGTATAGGTTAAATCTAAGAGATTAAAGAATCTACCTATAATATTATCTTAACATAATTAAATGCATTATGCCTTTAATTACGTTAAGATAATATAATTATAGGTAGATTATTTACTCTTTTAGATTTAACCTATACAGTAAACCATTCACAGAGCACATGTGAACTAGCTAGATGAATATATGAAGCTAAACATTGTCTTCTGCAGACACTGTCACATACAAGCAACAAATGAATTGGTTGCCTTGGAATGATAACTAGTATTTGCCGGTCTAACAATAAGACTATTAATTAAATACTAAGAAAAAAATGACACAAACAAAGCAAGACTGAAAAAGCACTACATCTTATAGTATCTATTAACACTCAACAGTTGCATTTCAAAACATGGCGACTGGACAGCGATTCATGACATGTATGATCACGCTACTTACTTTACATAACTATCTATTATTCATAAGATATTTTATTGAAATGGATACAAATATATGCTTACCTTACTGGGTAATGGTTAAAACAGCGTGATTCTTCGCTAATAATTTGGAAATTCGAATCTCGCAAACTGGCATATGCTCAAGGAACGAACGCGACCATCAACAGCCTTCTTCCTCTCCATATCGACAATTCGCGCGCATTCATCTCTAAGCAAAGATACTTTTTCCTCTCTTTCCGCAGAAGAAAAGCTCCCATTGAGTATATTCCGCAATTGCTGCAATACGTTTTTGGAAGCCATCCGATCGTAAAACGATCAAAACTGAAAGAAATCTCGAGTAGACACACAGCGTGCAATGGCCTTACATAAGATTAACCGTAGTCCGAAACAAAAATTATTACGTAATAAATATAAATTTTGACCACAGCGCTGAGGGTAGCAAATCGCGGCTCCCCCCTTCAACTGCATCTGATTCCGCCTTTCTGATTGGCTGGCACCTACCTTCATGGGTGCTCTGTTTCTAAAAATATGCAAGCGGCAGTTCCCCCCTGGTGCACTGGTGCAGCACCGCTGCAGCGAGAGATGTTTGGCATTGATGACTTTGGCAGGTCACACGATACTTCATGTAAACAGAAATATTATGTTTTACAATTTCAAAGGGTGAGAGCTGACTGGATAGGATCGCGGGCGCATTGAATACAAAATTCTGTGGCGAATGACTGATAATTCGCATCGTTTTTTGCAAAAATCTGACTGGTGCTATAGCACCTGTTGCACCCCTCTAGATCCGCCCCTGGTCACTTCAGAAAGGTGAAATATCGCTCTCAGCAAGGGGCGCGACTGAATTGATGCATGCAAGGTGCGTGATGTATTTCTGTGCATGTCGTCTGTCGTAAACAGTCAGAGGGTGACCCAAATTGTTGAATCAGGTCTCTGAGGAATCGACACGTGGTACTGACTTTCCTCGTTGGCATAACTAGATGTGTGACTAGGTTGTTTTTGACAGCGATGTTCTCCGTCGTTTGTAATCCTATAAAGGACGGCGAACATCGCTGTCAAAGCAACCAACTTTGAAGGCGGATTAGAGAGGTAGGGTTTCTTGTCTTGTTGTCCAGGTTGTTAAAATTAGTTGAGGCGTGATAAATTAGTTTTTGTTTTCCCCAGTTTGTGTTGGCTTTAGGTAAATACAGATTCATGTTGGTTGTGTTATAATTATGGATACTGCTATTTCTTGTTAAATCAAAATCAAAATTTATTTGTCCATTGATACATTTAAAAATAAAGATGCATCGATGTTTCTGTCGTCTGTGTTCAAGTGGTGTCCAGTTAACTATTCTTAGTGCTTCAGTTGATGAGGAGAGTGGAGGAGCATCGAGTACTAGTTTGGCAGCTTTATTTTGTAGAATCTGGAGAGAATGCATTAATGTCAAGTTGTTCTTGTCACCCCATATAATGTCAGCGTAGTCAAAGAGCTTTAAAATCAATGCTGTGCAAAGAGTGCGTCGAGCAAGTGGTGGTAAATTTTAACACGTCGGAGTAACTCAAGTCTTTGGTTAATTTTGTAGTAGTATAGAACATGAGGGTACCGGCGCACTTTTTTTTTTCCCAACAAAGACAGCCCCCAGATGATCAGATTTAGCAGGGATGGTTGTTTGAAACGGTAAGCTTTTTTTAAAAATTTTTTAAGTATAAGAAAAAGGGACGAAAAGGGACCCAAACCAAAAAAAATAATTCTGGAATTCATCAAGCAAGGATGTTTGAAAGGGGAAAAAAATTTTCGCGCCTCCAAAAACCCATTTTCGTCTGCTAATACTTCAAAAAGTGAAAAAACGACCCACCCCTTCCAGACGCTTTTGTTGGATCTGATATGAAACACCTCAAAGCGGTCAGAGTTGTGGTTTTAACACACATTTCACTTACTTCCCGATTTCTGCTCAGATACTTTTGTTTTGTGTTGGTACCAGATAGCAGTCCGAGACATGGTATGTACGGTGTGATCATGGCCACAACCTTACCAACGTCACTCTTTAACAGTTTGTCTTTTTGTAATTCGTTGTCTAGCTCCTCAGAGCTTTCTACGGCGTCCAGACCACCGAGAACATTGGAGAATCTACTGATTAACATATCAGTCAGGAATTCGTTAGCTCTTTCCATTCTTCTGGCCTCATATTCAGCGTACAGCTTATCCACAACCTTTACAGACGCCTTTTTGATGTAGCTGACTGACTGAGTTATCTCACCATCCTCTGACAGTTTTATTAGCTCACTTCTCTTCTTGTTGGCATCATCGGTTGGTGGAGGTGTTGGGCTGGTTTCCTCAGTCTTTTTCAGATCATTGACGAGCTCATCGACAAGGTTGGGGATCTCAGTAGGTATTTCCGTTTCTGGCTCCCCAACAGATGCTTCAGCTGGTTCTGCAGCGGGTGTCTTGGTTTTTTTCCCGACTCTCACCGTTTTAGTTTTCTTTTCAGCCATCTTACTACGGACCAGATTTTGGGATGACCACCTTATAAGCGTACGGATGCCTTAACATAATCTCAAGCCTAGCATATTTGGTTTTTTTTAGCTTTTTAGTTACCTCCATAACCTCATCACGGTCTAAACCACCCAGGTAGTCATCAGTGATGACCTTCATATCGGTTTTGTTGGGGTTGTAGAACGTTACCAACTTACTGATATTCTCCCTATAGGGTTTTGTGATAGCTGTTAGCTGTTGTGTGATTACGATAGTTGACAGATTGTAGTGCCGGGCACTGAAGGCTAATTTAACCAACTCACTTGTTCTGTTCTTTACGGGTTGCCCACTGGCACAGTCGTCGAGGACTATCAATGTTTTGGATCCCTTGAATATCCGAACAATATATTCTAGTACAATTTCAACGTCGTCCTGACTACAGTCCACAGCGATGAAGTCCGGGTCGGAGGTGTATTTCCAGGTGGTGTAGGTTTTGTTCCAGCTGAACGTTGGACAGAGCAGAACGATGTAGTCGAAGAACCCGAAGTATTCATCTTCTAACATATTCAGGAGATACCAGGTTTTTCCACAGGCCGTCATACCAACGATCAACATATTGAATGGGTGGTCCATTTAATACTGGATTGATTTTAGATTCTTATTTACCATATTTACCAAACCATCACTCAGCACAAAGATTCGACAGACTACGTTAGCCACAGTCGCCTTCTTAGTAATCTCAATCAGAACCCCAGACTGTGTGTTAACAATTCTTTTTCCAGTTCCAACACTGTCACGGTCCTCAATACTTCTCAAGTCAATCGCCAGAGCGAAAGCGTCCTTGTAGAACTTCTGGATTGTCATAAACTGATCCGTGTTTTCCTTTCCACCAAACAGTCTTTTAGCCTCATCATAGAACCGGCTCTTTGGGATCCCCTGACTGAAGACAGCGTTGGGTACACCCTCAATTGTTAGCTTGACACTTTCGATGTTTGGATAGACGTATTTCTCACTATCAGTCCGGGTTTTATTTGTGAACATCATCACAATACCTCTCATAGACTTCCGTGGAAGGTTAATGTGTTCGTTGATCAGGGTCGATCCAGCCAACCATTCAGTTGACTTCATCAACGTGACGTGTTCGTAGGACAACGACCGACCAGCTGTGTATAGTGACGTTATTTCACTGGCGATGTCGGTGTTATCAATCGTCTCATACTCCAGTTCGAGGTTTTCCAGTGTGTACCCATCAACGGTCTCACTTGACTGGGCCACCATGATGTCACTCGCCTTTGGTAGGCTAATGACATAGCGGAAGTTGTTGTACATCTCAAAGGGAGCATAAAGTCCATGGTCCCCGAGGATCTTATCCAATTTCACCTTCATCCTCACTCCATGGATTGTAAACATCAGAGCGTCAGCTACCTTCTCGGCGTCCCCAGAAGAAGCCCCACTGTCGTCCTTAGACATCAACTTTCTCAGGTTTTCTGAACCGATTCCATACCCAACCATCTGATCCCTCACACTCTTCGGTAACCAGAGATCACTATACACACCAAGAACACTTTCACCTGTATTGTCGTAAACAGTCTCGCCGGCTAGCTTAACAACCAGTCTTTCAACCAGAAGTCTGGAGAGATTGTTTAGGAACCACGACTTGGTGTTCATGTTCTTAAAGTCGAACAATAGATGAAAGCTGCCCGGGACCAGACAACTATCAGGTTTTAGCTTTGGTATGTCGATGTAGAGGTCCTCACCAGGGTTGACTTTGTTGGGGTTCATGGTGATTGTGTGTCTTGTCCGAAGTCCCTTGATTTCCGACATTCTCGCCCGTCTGAATCCAGGTAACAGCTCTGTCTGACTTCTGTTGGTCACATACTACATAACAGGTTTTATTTTCTGTTTTTCCAATAGTCATACAACAGCCACGTCATAGCTATGGCTAAAACCCACAGATTGCTGGCTAACCATGCTATTCCTTTTGCTCCCCAAGTCAGAACCTGTGCTATCAGACTGAACAGTGGTGCTAACAGAGGTCCCAACTTCTTACCCAGATTAGCGAGTGCCTTAGCGAAACCACCAACAGCCCTCGCTCCCCCAGAGACAACCTTTCTAGCCGCCACAACTATTGTGGTTATGATCCCAGCTATGGTAATGGCTATAGCAGACAAACCAACCATATTTTCCTTAGCCCACCTCTTAAAACGTTCCAACCTATTCAGGTCGTTGTTTTCCACTTCATCTTCTAAGATAGATATAACATCAATGTGTTGGGGGGCGTCACCGATCCTAATTCTTATTGTGTCCGCCTTCATTTCTGCCATCTCACTGAATTTTTCATACAGCCGTCTCTTACGGCGGTCTTCCTCACTAGCCGATTGTTCTCTGTAGTAGTTGGCCTCTATTTCAAGAAACTTAATCTTTTCTACACTTGTACCCTGTGGTTCGAGCATTCCCATGAATTCTCTTGCTTCATGCTCAGTTAGAAGCCCTCTCACCTGTTTTTGTAGGTCCTTCTTTCTTTCCTTAAGCGCACTCTCACTCTTTGAGATGGTCTGTGAGGCTACATCGTTTACGACTTCCTGGGGGGTTGTGGGGTCGTTGTTAGCCTTCTCAATAGCCCCTGAGACTTTTTTGGAGTGTTCCTCTTCAACCTCCCTTAGCAACTTCTTGAAGTTCTCAACGACTTCTCTATTACTTTTTCCCTCATTATACACAAACTTACCATTCTCAAGTTTCCTAACTCTCTCATTATTAAACTTCAGTCCGATAAGCTTTCCTGTTTTCCCACTATAAACAGGACTAACACCTAACAACAATTCACTAGATTTCTTACCATCTCCCTTGTTTACCTGTACCCCAAGCGTATTCATGATGAGTTTTTTCCTAATCTCTGTAGCGTACCTCTCATGTTTTCTGGAACCACTGTCGAGACTAAAGCTACTGTTGGGACGGCTAGTCTCTTCTGTTACGTGGGTTATACCATCCGTAGCAGACGTCTGACCTATCGTTACCGTTCCCTGATCTTCGTCGGTGAAGTCCATTTCGTCAGTATCTTCTTTATCCTCTTCACTCTCCTTTTCCTTACCGAGATCATCCATTTCGAATTCTTCTCCTCCCTCAGCCATTATATACTAGCCTATGTACAACTCAAGCAGGACAGCTCCAATCCCAACCGGTCGGCCTACTGAATGATCATTATTCCCACGAACCCTAAAGGTCATCTTACCATAAACACCCTTACGGATCTCAGCTTTCGACTCAATGTCAGTATAGTGCTGTACACTCCCTTTCAGACTCTGTTCAGAGGTTATCGGAAGAGTACCAATCAGATTACTCCTCCTCCCATTGTCCAGACTTTTCTCACTCTCAACAGCGTCACACGAGATCCCGACATACCTCAACCCTCTATTGATGTCCACCTGATTAGGACTGTTCGTCCACCCACCACCACCAGCAGTTATCACATCGTTCTCACCAAAGCCCAAAAGAAGACCCATCTTCCCAAGTTTCAGCTTTTCCGACGTTTTCACCTTAGAAGTTCTGTTGTAAACATTCTTTCCGAACTCAGCCACCCCACTGTGGGTCCCGGCTAAACCCTTAACGAACGTTTCCAACGCGTCAAAGTTGAAATAACCTTCAGGAGCGGATGCCTCCTTACCATCAAACGACACCGAATCGTTCAGACCTGACACCACATTGTTATAGTTCCAGTATACCGTCGCTTTCTTCAGCATCACCTGTGGTCTTGGACCTGTCACCATGATAGGTTGTTCGAAGTAGACAGTTTTCTCACCGTTTTCAATGAATAATGTAAACCTCATTACCCGGGTATACATTAACCCAGGTTTTGTACGTCACTCTCAGGTATCCATGAGTTGTGCTTACTGTCATAACCCAACCATTTTACCAACACCATCTTCTTTCCAGCGACTCTCTTCCTCCTCAGCACCTTCTCCACCCTATAAACGTTATCCTTCTTATCCACCGGCGACAGCTCTGAATCATAGAACTTTCCGATAATCGGCTCACCCTCAGCGTCCTCTATCTCGTAAACGTTTGGATCACCACGGATGACCTTCGTTATCCTAAAGATTTCCTCAGTGAAGTTAGCCTCATAACCCTTTGTAAATATACTCTTGTACTTTGACACCCTCACAGTGTCTCCAACCCGGAACTTGGGTAAAGGATGATCACCAAAATGATGACCGAACAACGTATTCCAAACCTGATTCTCGTTTGACTTATCAGTATCCTTGGGCTTTAGAAGGGTAACACTGTGTTTTGTGTTGTCATAACCCTCAACGAGGTCGTCCAGGACATCAATCCACCTATAAGTCCCCTTGGTGTAGAAATACTTCCACATAGCAGTCTTAAGTGTTCTGTTGAACCGTTCGACGATCGCTGCTTTCTTGTCCGAAAACGTACTGAAGTACTCAACACCACGTTCCTTCAGCAGGTCTTTCACACCGACGTTATAAAACTCCTTCCCGTCGTCGAACTGAGCCAGGTCAGGGTAAGTGCCAAATCGGTCTTTGAACTGTTCCTACAGCTTATCCACAGCCCCGGTCATATTACTCGTGTCCTTCCTGTAAACGGGAACAGCGAAAGCATACCGACTCAGGATCTCAACAGCCGTCAAAATCCAGTGATACCCCTTATTCTGGTTCTTATACTTCGAAATGTCAACCAAGTCCATCTGTATCTGTTCACCGAGGTGGCTAACGAACGTCTGTCTGAACTTATGTTTTCTCACGATCGGTCTATACCTCGTGTATGTGTCTTGTGTTTTCAGCCAGTCCCTGACTGCCTTCCTACTCACATCAAGACCTTCCCCCACCGCCTTCTGGTACAACCGTTCAGCCGACTGATATCCTGTTTTCGGATTGTAGTAAATATCTCTCAATTCCTGTTCCAACCCGACCCCGGTGTCCATATAACCTAACCTATGATATATGGATAAGACCCTGAGAGAGTTTTTCATCAAATACCCATACGCCGACAGAACCAGGTTCATAACTGAATCAGTCTTCGGTCAATCAGAACCTGGTGTGTTCTTTGGACCTGTCGGTGACTCATACATCTACACTGGTGACGCGGAGTTTAAGAACAATAAGAAGTACACCAGGTATTTAACAGTGAATAAGCCACCACCCAGATTTCCGAAGATATGGCTTGGTGGTGGTATGGTACAGAAGATTCAGGGTAAACGACACTGGGAGAAGGACATTGAGGGGAAATATGACTTTTCGAAGTTCACGTATCTATCAGACAACGCCATAGACTACGACCTTAACAATTTCAGGATTTATGTTAACGGCCAAGACTTTTTTATGGCAAAGTTACCAGTCCTGAATCCAGGGAACCGGACGGACATCGCGGTATGGTGGAATAACAATGAACCTTATTACCAGCTCATCTTTGCTGTCTATCTCAGTTCATACTGCTGTGGCGTTGGGGTAGAACACCTAAGATTCTCAGAAGACGTATATCCAGTGGTCTCCTCTATCATGCGTTTCCACCTATACTTCACCACGCGACGTATACTAAGACGTCTCATAACGGAAAAGAGGAGTGACCTAATGAGAGAGTTTAACGTTGGGCACGATGTGATTGACAACATGGCGAACATACCCAGAGAGAAAAAGTTCCTGATTAATCCGAAGTCTGGTTACAAACACAACCGTTCGTTCCGTGAGTGGATGTGGCGTCTCAATAGCGACTATAAGACACACTACAGAAGGTTCATCCCTTTACGGACAAATGGTTTCACCAGGGTAGGTTTACAGTATCTGAATGAGTCCATCGAGGCTTATGTCTACGCCGTCCTCGGTTCACAGGCCAAAACAAGGATCAGCATTGTTAACAAAGGTGCTGGAAGTCTTGAGACACAGCAGGAATTCAGAGTCCTTGTAGAGGATGCCGTCGTTAACTACAGCGTCAGCACCTGGATTCTGAATATGAACAGGGCAATATCAGACACTAACGTCACCCAGAACCTAGCCATTAGCCCTGACACGTGGTTAGTACCAGGATCATTGACGATACTGAAGGAAAAAATCATAGGGTACAACAACTTACTCAGACGTGCGTCGGAAAACATGAGGTTTGGTATTAATTCTAAGGTCAACTACCAGGGTGTTCACAAACAATCACCAAAGATACACCAAGAAAGCGGTCCACATCTGGAAACACTAGACGACAGTGACGAGCAAACCGACAAACCAACCGTCCACACACCTGACAAACCAACCGTCCACACACCTGACAGACCAACCGTCCATACACCTGACAAACAATCAAAGCCAGACAATCTGGGAATCCTATTGGTCCTAACAACTGTGTCTGGGTATCTGTTCAGTAAATACGTCCTATAGTATATGAGTCTGTTTTATGGTTACAACAGACTGGACACAGTGACTAATAAACATCTCAACGGTAAGCTGAGAGAAGTCCTTCATACGAAGCCTGACTACAAGGTCATTTTTGACCAGAACGTAACCAGATCCAGTAAGAACGCCGTCTCCAAACTCAATTTTGTTGATTACATAGAGGATAGGGATGGTGAGATCCACTCAACCATGTTTTGGAGACCCCATAGTATCAACCCACAGCTTAACACCGCCGGTGATCACCACTTCCTTTACCCTGAGTCCTCGATAAGAACAGCCTTCCACGCTAACGTGCCAAGATTTATGTTCACTGATGTTTCAGTTTTCGTTGTGGTAAAGAGGAACGGCGTGAGATCGGCGTCGGGTACCTGGGAAACAATCGTTTCCAATGTCAATGTTAACGATGGTAGAAGCCTTGGGTTTAAAGCTGGGGTGAGTAATAAACTGGTTTTCGGTGGGATGACACCGTCTAGGTTTCGTGAGTGTACAATTCCAGCGAAGTTCGCGGGAAAAAAGGTTCTGATATCTGCCCACTGGCTATCTGGACTTATAGTGTCACACGTCAGGATAAATGGTGAGATACTGAGGGACTCATACACTATGTGTGACATCGATCAGATAGGGACATCTTATCTGAATGTGTTCGGGGTAAACAGCTTAAAAAGTTTTTATTCAGACATTAACTTTTACGGTATGAAGATCGTAGAGGCCCGTCTGGGAGAACCCGAGATCGGGAGGATCTGTAAGGAGGTTATGGTTGAATATGACCTATAATTAGAATGGTGAAAAAGAGAAAAAACGTCGTCAGCTTCAACCACATTGGTAAAAACCTCCAATCGGCTGAAGTGGACAAACTAACTCGACTCTATTCGTATTATCATAGGTTAGCGACTTGTTACAAGTGGAAACACACCCGACTGAAGAGACTGAAGATGATCCTTGAGACAGTCTCTATTGGACTGACCGTGGCCGGGGGGATAGCCGGTGGTGTTACAGCTAACCCACTGATCCTCGGAACCATAGCCGGTCCTGGCGTTCTGATCCAAGGATACATGACCAAGTCGGGAATGCCTGGCAGACTGGAAAACTGTGAGTTCGCTCACGTTAGCTACCACAAGGTTCTGACACAGATCAGAAGCTTCCTACGTGGGGCTTCCTACGACGAGACTGTCTTCCTATCAGACGTCCGTGTACTCGACGACATTGTGACTGAGGTCTGTCCACATTCCGACAGTATGATCACACGGTACCATAGGACTTACGACTCAGCTGAGCCTGCCGGGCCTGGCGTACCTGACTGACGATCTCTGGTATGTAGACGTCCCGACCGTTCACACGAGCCATCCAACCGTGAAATCCGCTAGGGATCCCATTGAGGGCACCGACCACCTCAGACTCATCCGGACCGAAGTCTTCCCAATCGAGGGTAATCACCTTAGTCCCATTAAGGGCTATGTCCTCAGTCATCTCCCCCATATACCTCCCCACACACCTGAGGTAATCCTTAGTCACACCGACTTCACATTTCCGACCTCTCCTGAACATCCGGTCGTAACAGGTGTCAACTGAGGCTTTTAGGAATAGTAGGGCATCAGGGGTTGGGAGGAGATTGTTTAGTGAGTGGAAGATCTGGGAATACTCAGAGAACTGTTTGTCGGTTATCCACCCATTACGCCAACAGTTCTTAGTAAAAACCATACAGCTGTGATGTGTCCTCTCTACGATCACATTCCTCCCTTCGTTGATTAACTCCAGGGCCTCTAGGTAGACGTCAATTCTCTCACCGAGGAACCAGGTCTCCATCTCATACGCCCAGGTCTTAGGGTCGGCGTAAAACCTTTCGAGGTATGGATTGTCGTCAACTGGCTCCTCAGCAAGGTAATAACCATTTCTTACAGCGAATGGTATAGCGAACGTTGTCTTTCCAACACCGATGTTTCCGTCGAGGGTGATCATCCGAGCACCGAGCTTTGGGTTGGTCATTATACCTCAGGTATACGGTACGGCTCTAAACCTCCTGTATTTTATATGAAGATTCCAAAGAGACTTAGACGACCCATACTGATTATCTTCAATGTCCTCAGAAGAGCTATCGGGGTGATGAGACATTGTGTTAGGAGAAACCGTAGGGGAGAGTACTACGTGACTGAGTCTGTTGTTGTTTGGCCGACGGCCTCAGAGATTCCTACAGATGACCTCACAGACTTCCTACAAACAGCGTCAGAGATTCCTATAGATGGTCTCACAGATTCCTTAGAGACGACCTCAGAGATTCCTATAGATAGTCTCACAGATTCCCCAGAGATTCCTATAGATGACCTCACAGATGAAACATAGGTTAGTGTATAGATGGCTGACGAAACATCTGAGAAAACCCGGGAAGTCCATAAAATAACATCAGCGGTCAAGACGGAGAAAGTTAAGGATCCAAAACGGGTGGAGGCTGGTAAACGACTGGCTCAGATATCGAAGGTAGCCAAGGAGAGAAAAGCCAGGGAGCGGTTGGCGGCGGAGATTGGTCCTGGGGTTGGTGGGGGCCGGTCAGCCTATTACGGATATCTAATCGGAACCGTTGGGTTGGTTATCGGTGGGGCTTCACTCTATTACACTATGAGGCAGGAGAGAAGGGAGGTTCAGAGGCTGAAAACCATTGATGAGGAGAAGGTAATGGAAGGAAATGTCGAGCCACAGAACCCCGTCCAGACCCCTCCGGTTTTAGACACCTTCGACGAATGAAATATGTGTTAGTATAATGTCAACCACCGACCGAAAAGAACTGATGAACGAGCTCTACGACGCTCTCCTGATTACAAGTGAAGCTGTGGCAGTCTCCATGGCTTCGAGAAAGGTCCTGAGGGAACCTTTGGGTACTCCTGAGTCTGTGAAGGGTACCGTCAGGCTGGCTCTAGCCGTTGGAATTAGTACAGTTGGGATTAAATATGCCCAATCGAAGGGGTATTTACCGGTTGATCCGTTCAAAACAAAGTAGATGTGTTTTTTTCAGTCGAATTGACTCAGAGGGGTTAGGGAAAAGTTGGGACCAGAGGTTAAATGAATTGTAAGATCTGTGGGAAAAAATTTAGTTCTAAGGGAAATCTTACCCAGCATGTCAGACAAATTCACAACAGGGAGAAAAATTACAGGTGTGAGGACTGTGGGAGGACGTTCACGAGGGGGAATGATATGAGAAAACACCGTGGGAAAGTACATGGAGTAGATGAAGTATGTGAATCCGTCACAACATACACAAAGACCGAAACAAAAGCTGGAACTAAAACATACACAAAGACAGAAACAAAAGTTGTTACCACTACGAAAAGTCGTGGGTCTAAGGGAGAAAGAGACATTGAGGACATCTTACGTAGTTGTACAGTTGGGTACATTAGGGAAAAGACTTTCGATGGGTTAACCGGGTTGGGAGGTGGTCTACTAAGATACGACTTCGCGATACCTACAAGCAGTGGTTTCCTACTGATTGAGCACGACGGCGAACAACATTTCATAACCACCCGGTGGGGGAGTATTACCGAGGAAGAGGTTGAGAAACGCTTTGATAAACTGAAACAACATGACAAAATGAAAAACGACTACGCTAGATCACATGGTTATCCCCTACTCAGGATCCCATTCTCCTACAGCGTCCATATAACTTATGAAACAATCAAAAAATTCCTAATCTCTAACGGACTAATCCGACCAAACATCCATTAGTTTATATATGGCTAGTGTGGTTGCTGGTGGACTGTTTAACGCCTTGGCCTTCGCGGGTGCCGGATTCATGTTCTCAAAGTTAAATCACACCGGATATGAGGCTGAGATTAAGAGACACAATCTCGCCCTTGAGCAGCTGGCTAGGGCAAAGGAGAAATGGTATGAAAACGAGGTGGATAAGAAGGATAGGATACAGAGGCTGAGACAGGAACTGTCTGACGCCAACGCTGACATCAACACAACGAACCATGCTCTGGATCTACTGAAGGACAGGTTAAGGCAGGCTGAGGTCGTTGGGTCGTCCCAACCAAAGCCTGAGTTGTCTGACTATTACAAACCATCAGGTGAAATGAAAGAGTATCAGACCCTGTTTATTGGGTCTGTTGGTCTGGTTGGTGGGTATTTGATGTCTAGGTTTGTTTTGTAGGGGTTAAGGGGTTCTGAGGGTTTAGTTATAATGTCTGTTTCCTGGTCGGACTTACCGGAGGGGCTGAAGGGTTTACCGTTTTCAAGCGTTGGGTGGGTCTGTAAGCAGATGGGGATTGAGTTAGTAGCCTCGGCTTGGGATCCACCCAGATGTAGTACGAAGTTGTGGTGTGAGGATTGTTCCAGATTCCGTGTGAAGGTGAGTACTGAGATGTATTCCTGTCCAGGATGTGGTGATACGGAGTATGGATATGTTGTCGGGAGATACCGGGTGGCCGGTCGTAGAAGTGAGCATTCGAGAAATAGTTGGATGAAAAAGAGACTTACCAAAGTCGTCAGGGATACAGCCGTTGACGTTGTCTTATCCGACTTTTCCAAGGTTCTCCAAGTGATGAGAAGTAAGGGTCTGATAAGAGGTCGTAATGTGTCCAGATACAATTATTACATCATCAGACTGTGCTCAAGAAGAGGGATTAAGTTACTGGGTGGTTTGAAGGATCTTAGGGAGGGGAAAACGAAGGACTTATTCGATAACAATCTGTTCGGAATTGTTTATAAGGAGCTTGGCTGGGATCGTACCCCGGACAGGTTCTGCACCGAGTGGTTGGAGCGACACCTAACGGAATGTGATCACCCCTGTTATAACGATGGATCCGAATGTCATGATCCACCAAGACGACGACTTAGACCCCGACATGTTTGACTACCCCGATGATATAGACCCCCGTCTCTACGGGAGACTAATCGGTTACGACATAAATCAGTTAGACAGAGCTCTGAGGGGTAAAACTAAGTCGTTCAGCTGTGCTGTTGTGTCCCAACACCCACTGGAACAGGTAAACGCCCTCAGGAATGATGTGGTACGGTTACTACGTCGGGAGCTGGCTGAGATGAGGGGGTTGAAGTTCGCTGAAACGCTGGTTGTGACGCTTGAGAAGGAGGTGTCCGGAGGAACAACTTATAAGACGGCTCACTTTAACAGCCACATCAGGACTATAATCAACGGTAATGAGATCGGCCAGGACGTTGACACCGCGAATGAGGAGGTGGTGGCTAGGATAGCCCGGTGGATAAGCGAGGGATCTGGCTGGACAGTGGAGTCAATCGACGGTCACTACGTTGATCTGACTGTCTACAGTCCACTGGAAGGCTCGTCATACGTCGACCTCCCTAAGGAGCTGAAGAATAGTCGAAACGGGCTAATCAACGTTAAGAATAATGATGATAGGTGTTTTATGTGGTGTCATCTGGCTCATAAGTTTCCTGTCCCAAAAGACCCACAAAGGGTCACAAAGTACTGGGACCATGTTAACGACCTGGATTATAGTGGAATCAGCTTCCCAGTGACTCAAAAACAGTACAACCGGGTGGAGAAACAGAATGAGATACGTATCAACGTCTTTGGTTATGAAAACGGGTTAACCTTTCCAGTTTACGTATCAGAGGAAAGGTTCACCGACCTCATGAACCTCCTGATTATAACCAACGGGAACAACAGACATTACGTCCTCATCAAGGACTTTGATAGGTTTATGTACAACAAAACAAAACATAGGAGGAGAAAACACTTCTGTGTTTACTGTCTCCAATGTTTCAGTTCAACGGAGGTTCTGGATAGGCATAAGGTTGTGTGTATCAGTGTGAATGGTAAACAGGCTGTCAGGATGCCTGACCCCGGTAAAAACGTGTTAAAGTATAGTAATTTCCACAAACAGTTAAACGTTCCGTTTGTTGTGTATTCCGACTTCGAGGCGATCACGGAAAAGGTCGACAGACCGGAGGTGTCGGAGTCAGACCGAGAGGAAAAAGAGAAAAAACCATACATGGAGAGGTACCAAAAACATACTGATTGTGGTTATGGGTATAAGGTTGTCTGTTGTTATGACGATAGGTATAGTAAGCCCGTCCAGGTGTATAGAGGCCCTGGTGCTGTCAACAAGTTCATTGGAAAGATGTTGGAAGAAGTGGAGTATTGTAAGGGTATCTGGAAAGAGCACTTCAACCAGGATATGATTCTGACTGATTCCGACAGGGCGGACTTCAGAGACGCCAACGGGTGCCACATCTGTGGTCAGGAGTATGTAGCAGAAGACGTTAAGGTCCGGGACCATTGTCATGTAACGGGAAAATACCGGGATCGGCCCATCAGCTTTGTAACAGAAATCATAGAATGACTGATAAAATACCAGTCATCTTACACAACCTGAGGGGTTATGATAGCCATCTCATAATGGGGGAGATCGGAAAGTTTGGACAGGAGATTAACGTCATTCCGAATAATATGGAGAAGTACATGGCCTTCATGTTAGGTAAAAACCTTGTGTTTCTAGACAGTTTTCAGTTCATGAGTAGTTCATTGGATAGGTTGGTGGGAAATCTCCCGGGGGACGCCTTTAGATACACAGCTGAAGAATTTGGTCCCCGGTCGGACCTGATGAGGACGAAGGGTGTTTACCCCTATGACTACATGGACAACTTCAGTCGGTTTGAGGAAACGAGGTTACCACCAAAGAGTGAGTTTTATAGCGTGCTAAACGATGAGGAGATATCAGACACCGATTACCAACACGCTCAAAAGGTTTGAGAGTCGTTTGGAATGAGTACAATGGGGGACTACCATGACGTGTATCTAAAATCAGATGTGTTGCTGTTAGCTGACGTCTTTGAAAACTTTAGGAAGACCTGTGTTCAGTACTATAAGCTGGACCCCTGTCACTACTTCACCTCACCTGGGTTGGCATGGGACGCTATGCTGAAGATGACTGGGATTGAGCTGGAGCTGATGACTGACATCGACATGTTCCAGTTCATTGAGAAAGGATTGAGAGGTGGTGTTAGTTACATAGCCAACAGATATGGGAAAGCCAACAACCCATATATGAAGGGGTATAGTGAGGACGAGGCCGTGAAGTACATAATGTATCTGCACGCCAATAATCTGTATGGTTGGGCCATGAGTCAGTGCCTTCCGACTGGTGGATTTAAGTGGATGAGTGAGGGTAAGCTGAAAAACCTGGCTTGGGAACTTCCGGAGAATGACAGTCGAACTGGGATGACACTTGAGGTTGATCTTGAATATCCTCCTGAACTCCACGATCTACACAACGACTACCCACTAGCCCCTGAGAAGATGGAAATACGGGAAGATATGTTGTCGGAGTATTGTTCTGGGATCAAAAGGAAGTTCGGTGTCAGCGTTGGTGGTGTCAGTAAGTTGGTAACTAATTTGATGGGAAAGGAAAGGTATGTCGTCCACTATAGAAACCTACAGCTGTATGTTAGGCTTGGGATAAAGGTGAAGAAAGTTCACCGAGTTTTGTTGTTCGATCAGTCCCCTTGGCTGAAGCAGTACATCGACTTCAACACGGTGAAGAGAACTGCCGCCAGAAACGCCTTCGAAAAGGACTTCTTCAAGCTGATGAACAACAGCGTCTTCGGTAAAACAATGGAGAACCTGAGAAAGCGTGTCGACGTCCGGTTGGTCACGTGTGAGGAGAAGCTGTTGAGGCTGGCTTCCAAACCAACCTTCGTATCCGCTAAAATATTCAACGAAAACCTTGTTGCCGTTCACAAAATTAAAGAAGTTCTTACGCTAAACCGACCGGCTTACGTTGGTATGTGTATTCTAGATCTATCGAAGGTATTGATGTACGATTTCCATTACAACTATATATTAGAAAAATATGGAAACGATGCTAAGTTGTTGTTTACAGATACGGACAGCCTGACATATGAAATCAAAACAGAAGACGTTTACAAAGACTTCTGGGCTAATAAAAATATTTTCGATAACTCGGACTATTCAGAAAGCTCACCTTACTACAACAATTCGAACAAAAAAGTCATTGGAAAGATGAAGGACGAGGCGGCTGGCGTTCCTATAGTTGAGTTCGTTGGTCTTAGAAGTAAAATGTATTCATACTTAAAAGACAACGGAGCAGGTGGCAAAACCGCGAAGGGAATTAAAAAGAGTGTCACTAAGAAACAAATTAAACACGAGAACTATAAAGACACACTATTTGGTAAGAAACAAGTGTTTCAGAAAATAAAAACAATTCGAAGTGTAAATCATGAGTTAGGTAGTTATGAGATAAATAAAATATCACTCTCATGCTTTGACGACAAAAGATACCTGCTGGGAGACGGGATTAACTCCTACGCGTACGGACACAAGAATATTTAATCAGAACCGACAATTAGTTTACAGTAAACAAGACAGCCTAAAAGCTGATTGTAGCCAACAAAAGCCGACTGTAGCTGACAAAAGCCGATCGTAGTCAACAGAAACCGATTACAGCTGACAAAAGGCGATCGTAGTCAACAGAAACCGATTACAGCTGACAAAAGCCGATCGTAGTCAACAGAAACCGATTACAGCTGACAAAAGCCGATCGTAGTCAACAGAAACCGATTACAGCTGACAAAAGCCGATCGTAGTCGGTAAGGTATATATTCTAAACTACTCTCTCTTAGTGTAACGATAGGAAAATAATTCAGCCGCTATGATAAACACTATTAAACACTCTCCAGTGAGACATATACCATGTCTCGGACTGTTATCCGGAGGTGTAACTGTGGGAAAACATGTGTATCAACACAAAACAAAATTATCTGAACAGAAACCGGAAACCAAACGAAACCAAAACCAGAACCAAAACCAAACCAAAACCAAAACCAAAACCAAAACCAAAACTAAAACCAAAACTAAAACCAAAACTGTAATTTATGGGTTAAAAGATGATTGGTCGTCCCCTGTCACCTGACATACGGAATTTACATACGGCTCGCTTGTGATTAACCCTCGACCACTCGTATGAGATCTGTTGTGTTTCATTATATCAAATCCAACAAAAGCGTCTGGAAAAGGGAAACTAACATTTGGGAGACCTTATTAAAAACAAAAAAAACTGAAACGAGAATATAAAAATCGTGAAAACAGTCAAAATGGTCCGTCTCTTAAAAGAACCCTTTCAAACATCCTTTCTTGATGAATTCCAGAATTTTTTTTTTTGGTTTGGGTCCCTTTTCGTCCCTTTTTCTTATACTTAAAAAATTTTTAAAAAAAGCTTACCGTTTCAAACAACCATCCTTACTAAATATGATCATCTGGGGGCTGTCTTTGTTGGGAAAAAAAAAAGTGCGCCGGTACCCTCATGTTCTATACTACTTTTTGTTTGCTAAGTTTCCAATATGTTCATGCCATGAGAGATCCTGACTGAGAATGACACCAAGATATTTAAGTGATTGACCTGATTTGATATTCTGGTTATGGACAGTGATATTTAGATTAGAGTATTTAGTTAGCTGTTTTTTGTGGATCGGAGTTAATATTGCTTTGAAGACTAGTCGTTTCTGATTTGGCAGAATGATACAACAGTGTGTCATCAGCGTATAACATTGATTTGGTATAATTAAGACATTTAGGTAGATCGTTTATAAATATTAAGAATAGCAAAGGGCCCAGTATACTTCCTTGAGGAACTCCAACAGTAATTGGTCTTGAGGTAGAAGTGCAGTTGTTGATGGTGGTTACTTGACTACGTGATGAAAGATATGACGTCAACCAGTTGAGGACAGAAGTAGTAAATCCGAGATTTTTCAATTAAGAAATCAATAATGAGTGGTCTACAGTATCAAACGCTTTTCGCAGATCAATAAATACAGCTCCTGTAACTGACATTTTGTCTAGATTATCTAAGATATTATCAGTGAATTGTGCTAACGCGACGTCGGTGGAAGGTTTAGACCGAAAACCAAATTGATTTGGAGCGATGAGATTGTGTTCTTGCATGTATATGTAGACTTGATGGTGAACAATACGTTCCATGATTTTACTTAAGGTTGGGAGAATAGTTATAGGACGGTAGTTATTTCGTAGAGTTGGATCACCAGATTTGAAGGGAGGCACATCTTTGCCCTTTTTCCAAATATTTGGAAAAGTTGCGGAACGTAATGAAATGTTACATATACTAGGAGTAATAGCCGAAGCGGAGTCTTCAAGTGATCGTGCACTGATTCTATCAAGTCCAATAGCTTCATTAGTTTTTAGATTTTTTAGTTCTTTAAAAACCAAAGATTCGTCAATTTCTTTAAAATCAAAATTTGTACGGAGAAGAAGTACATGTTGGAGGTCTTGGTTTAAAATGTTTTTTAATTTTATCTCCAAGTTTCGAACTATTGTCATAAAATAGTTGTCCAGTATTGTCGCAATTGATTGTTGGTCGTTAACAGAAACATCTTCAGAAATAATGCACGGAGTAGTTTTGGATTTGTCACGTGACGTTATCTCATTTAAAGTTTTCCAAAGAGAGGCGGGGTTATTTTTGTATGAGTTGATAAGGTTTTGCTAATAGTTGGATTTCGTTAGTTTCACTTGATTATTAACGTACAATCATTTTCAAAAGTCTTGGGACATTTGCGTCATTTTTCGCTTTTCCAAGTCCCCCGACCCCCTGTGCAATGTTGTATACCATCTTTACGCTGAATTTTACCGAAATTGTTCCCCCGTTTCATTAGACAACATTGTAAAGGGAGGGGGAGGGAGGGATTGTGTACATATCGCAAAAAAGACGTTGTTGAACGAGTATATTTAGACAAGCTCAAGTGTCCCAACTACTTTTGAAATTGATTGTCCGAAGCGCTGTTTCATTATATTGTCGAAAAACATGCTGTTGCACTCAAGTAAACACTATACATTATAGGCAGAAAGTTAAAACAATGTTATAGCACATTTACAACCTATTAATGACTAATATTTAGCTTAGGAATATGGCATTTTAGAATTTAGTTAGCCCCCCTGTAGTGCAGCTGATAATCCGACCCTTCTCGCAATTAACAACGATGCTCATCACGGTGCTCACCAGAAAAACATGCAACAGGGCGAAGACTGTTATTTAAAATGACATTTTATATACACCAGTCTTGTAATATGTTAGTTTAGAATAAGATAATAGCGCATTTTTACAATTGAAGCTTTGAAAAAACGTTTTTTACAACGATGCTCGCTATATACTATAAATAACTTGATCTTATGTCTTCTATTTTATTACGGAAGTGAGCATCGTTGCCGCTTAACATCAAAATCAATTATTTTTTAAATGAAATAGCAGTTAGTGCCTTTAATAGAAAACCACACAGTGCAATTAACATCAGCAAACAGCCGAACTGACCAGTTTTGGAGAAACAACACAGATCTACCGAAAAAATTCCCATGGTAATCTGTGAGCATCGTGGTGAGCACCGTAGCGAGCACCGTGCTGGTATTAGTCGTAACAACAGAATATCAAGTTATATTTGTTAATAAGTTAGCGCATCATTTCCACGTTTTGTCGCTGTGTACACTGGTGTTCCCGTACGTGCTATGTATGGCTTGTATGCTAATGAAAACCTAAAACAATTTTCAATACATTACGCAATTTAATTGTTTTCAATAGGAGTTAGTAGATGTCTAAAATTTGGGTGCTTTTTGATCGAAGTTCACTTCTACAATATTGCTTTTCCGTAGTGAAATTGAGTAACGCACACGTTCTTTGGCATATTTGTGAAATTATTATAATATTCGCTATTCCAAAAAGCGTTTTCGCTAACACGCGCAGAAGATGAAACGCTGCGCACCTCTGGTTACACAAAGACGTTTCAATTCCCCTTTAACGCGAAGTCGTTTAAGTGAAGGGAATATTGCATAAGTTACACTCTCCACATACTTAAATAAATGCGCAATCGATTGATTGTAAATATATTTAAATTATTTTTTAGATAAATCAAGCTTTTTCAATTGCATTGTCTTCGGGCGATCATTTTAATTGTAATATCTTTCAATAATTCATGCAAAGATGTCTTAATCAATAAAATTACTTTTGTTCGAGAAATAAGGTGCATTTAAAACCTTCAATCTGCCCTAACAATTCTGTTATCAACAAAATGTCAACATTTCACTCAATTATCGCTATTATTGACGAAAAAACCCCAACTACATAACAGCTAATTTTCATTAACGAAAAATGTTTTCCTGGACAATCATTTTCAAAAGCCTTGGGACATTTACGTCATTTTTCGCTTTTCCAAGTCCCCCGACCCCCTGTTCAATGTTGTATACCATGTTTACGCTGAATTTTACCGAAATTGTTCCCGCGTTTCATTAGACAACATTGTAAAGGGAGGGGGAGGGAGGGATTGTGTACATATCGCAAAAAAGACGTTGTTGAACGAGTATATTTAGTCAAGCTCAAGTGTCCCAACTACTTTTGAAATTGATTGTCCGAAGCGCTGTTTCGTTATATTGTCGAAAAACATGCTGTTGCACTCAAGCAAACACTATACATTATAGGCAGAAAGTTAAAACAATGTTATAGCACATTTACAACCTATTAATGACTAATATTTAGCTTAGGAATATGGCATTTTAGAATTTAGTTAGCCCCCCTGTAGTGCAGCTGATAATCCGACCCTTCTCGCAATTAACAACGATGCTCACCACGGTGCTCACCAGAAAAACATGCAACAGGGCGAAGACTGTTATTTAAAATGACATTTTATATACACCAGTCTTGTAATATGTTAGTTTAGAATAAGATAATAGCGCATTTTTACAATTGAAGCTTTTAAAAAACGTTTTTTACAACGATGCTCGCTATATACTATAAATAACTTGATCTTATGTCTTCTATTTTATTACGGAAGTGAGCATCGTTGCCGCTTAACATCAAAATCAATTATTTTTTAAATGAAATAGCAGTTAGTGCCTTTAATAGAAAACCACACAGTGCAATTAACATCAGCAAACAGCCGAACTGACCAGTTTTGGAGAAACAACACAGATCTACCGAAAAAATTCCCATGGTAATCTGTGAGCATCGTGGTGAGCACCGTAGCGAGCACCGTGCTGGTATTAGTCGTAACAACAGAATATCAAGTTATATTTGTTAATAAGTTAGCGCATCATTTCCACGTTTTGTCGCTGTGTACACTGGTGTTCCCGTACGTGCTATGTATGGCTTGTATGCTAATGAAAACCTAAAACAATTTTCAATACATTACGCAATTTAATTGTTTTCAATAGGAGTTAGTAGATGTCTAAAATTTGGGTGCTTTTTGATCGAAGTTCACTTCTACAATATTGCTTTTCCGTAGTGAAATTGAGTAACGCACACGTTCTTTGGCATATTTGTGAAATTATTATAATATTCGCTATTCCAAAAAGCGTTTTCGCTAACACGCGCAGAAGATGAAACGCTGCGCACCTCTGGTTACACAAAGACGTTTCAATTCCCCTTTAACGCGAAGTCGTTTAAGTGAAGGGAATATTGCATAAGTTACACTCTCCACATACTTAAATAAATGCGCAATCGATTGATTGTAAATATATTTAAATTATTTTTTAGATAAATCAAGCTTTTTCAATTGCATTGTCTTCGGGCGATCATTTTAATTGTAATATCTTTCAATAATTCATGCAAAGATGTCTTAATCAATAAAATTACTTTTGTTCGAGAAATAAGGTGCATTTAAAACCTTCAATCTGCCCTAACAATTCTGTTATCAACAAAATGTCAACATTTCACTCAATTATCGCTATTATTGACGAAAAAACCCCAACTACATAACAGCTAATTTTCATTAACGAAAAATGTTTTCCTGGACAATCATTTTCAAAAGCCTTGGGACATTTACGTCATTTTTCGCTTTTCCAAGTCCCCCGACCCCCTGTTCAATGTTGTATACCATGTTTACGCTGAATTTTACCGAAATTGTTCCCGCGTTTCATTAGACAACATTGTAAAGGGAGGGGGAGGAGGGATTGTGTACATATCGCAAAAAAGACGTTGTTGAACGAGTATATTTAGTCAAGCTCAAGTGTCCCAACTACTTTTGAAATTGATTGTCCGAAGCGCTGTTTCGTTATATTGTCGAAAAACATGCTGTTGCACTCAAGCAAACACTATACATTATAGGCAGAAAGTTAAAACAATGTTATAGCACATTTACAACCTATTAATGACTAATATTTAGCTTAGGAATATGGCATTTTAGAATTTAGTTAGCCCCCCTGTAGTGCAGCTGATAATCCGACCCTTCTCGCAATTAACAACGATGCTCACCACGGTGCTCACCAGAAAAACATGCAACAGGGCGAAGACTGTTATTTAAAATGACATTTTATATACACCAGTCTTGTAATATGTTAGTTTAGAATAAGATAATAGCGCATTTTTACAATTGAAGCTTTTAAAAAACGTTTTTTACAACGATGCTCGCTATATACTATAAATAACTTGATCTTATGTCTTCTATTTTATTACGGAAGTGAGCATCGTTGCCGCTTAACATCAAAATCAATTATTTTTTAAATGAAATAGCAGTTAGTGCCTTTAATAGAAAACCACACAGTGCAATTAACATCAGCAAACAGCCGAACTGACCAGTTTTGGAGAAACAACACAGATCTACCGAAAAAATTCCCATGGTAATCTGTGAGCATCGTGGTGAGCACCGTAGCGAGCACCGTGCTGGTATTAGTCGTAACAACAGAATATCAAGTTATATTTGTTAATAAGTTAGCGCATCATTTCCACGTTTTGTCGCTGTGTACACTGGTGTTCCCGTACGTGCTATGTATGGCTTGTATGCTAATGAAAACCTAAAACAATTTTCAATACATTACGCAATTTAATTGTTTTCAATAGGAGTTAGTAGATGTCTAAAATTTGGGTGCTTTTTGATCCAAGTTCACTTCTACAATATTGCTTTTCCGTAGTGAAATTGAGTAACGCACACGTTCTTTGGCATATTTGTGAAATTATTATAATATTCGCTATTCCAAAAAGCGTTTTCCCTAACACGCGCAGAAGATGAAACGCTGCGCACCTCTGGTTACACAAAGACGTTTCAATTCCCCTTTAACGCGAAGTCGTTTAAGTGAAGGGAATATTGCAAAAGTTACACTCTCCACATACTTAAATAAATGCGCAATCGATTGATTGTAAATATATTTAAATTATTTTTTAGATAAATCAAGCTTTTTCAATTGCATTGTCTTCGGGCGATCATTTTAATTGTATTATCTTTCAATAATTCATGCAAAGATGTCTTAATCAATAAAATAACTTTTGTTCGAGAAATAAGGTGCATTTAAAACCTTCAATCTGCCCTAACAATTCTGTTATCAACAAAATGTCAACATTTCACTCAATTATCGCTATTATTGACGAAAAAACCCCAACTACATAACAGCTAATTTTCATTAACGAAAAATGTTTTCCTGGACAATCATTTTCAAAAGCCTTGGGACATTTACGTCATTTTTCGCTTTTCCAAGTCCCCCGACCCCCTGTTCAATGTTGTATACCATGTTTACGCTGAATTTTACCTAAATTGTTCCCGCGTTTCATTAGACAACATTGTAAAGGGAGGGGGAGGGAGGGATTGTGTACATATCGCAAAAAAGACGTTGTTGAACGAGTATATTTAGTCAAGCTCAAGTGTCCCAACTACTTTTGAAATTGATTGTCCGAAGCGCTGTTTCGTTATATTGTCGAAAAACATGCTGTTGCACTCAAGCAAACACTATACATTATAGGCAGAAAGTTAAAACAATGTTATAGCACATTTACAACCTATTAATGACTAATATTTAGCTTAGGAATATGGCATTTTAGAATTTAGTTAGCCCCCCTGTAGTGCAGCTGATAATCCGACCCTTCTCGCAATTAACAACGATGCTCACCACGGTGCTCACCAGAAAAACATGCAACAGGGCGAAGACTGTTATTTAAAATGACATTTTATATACACCAGTCTTGTAATATGTTAGTTTAGAATAAGATAATAGCGCATTTTTACAATTGAAGCTTTTAAAAAATGTTTTTTACAACGATGCTCGCTATATACTATAAATAACTTGATCTTATGTCTTCTATTTTATTACGGAAGTGAGCATCGTTGCCGCTTAACATCAAAATCAATTATTTTTTAAATGAAATAGCAGTTAGTGCCTTTAATAGAAAACCACACAGTGCAATTAACATCAGCAAACAGCCGAACTGACCAGTTTTGGAGAAACAACACAGATCTACCGAAAAAATTCCCATAGTAATCTGTGAGCATCGTGGTGAGCACCGTAGCGAGCACCGTGCTGGTATTAGTCGTAACAACAGAATATCAAGTTATATTTGTTAATAAGTTAGCGCATCATTTCCACGTTTTGTCGCTGTGTACACTGGTGTTCCCGTACGTGCTATGTATGGCTTGTATGCTAATGAAAACCTAAAACAATTTTCAATACATTACGCAATTTAATTGTTTTCAATAGGAGTTAGTAGATGTCTAAAATTTGGGTGCTTTTTGATCGAAGTTCACTTCTACAATATTGCTTTTCCGTAGTGAAATTGAGTAACGCACACGTTCTTTGGCATATTTGTGAAATTATTATAATATTCGCTATTCCAAAAAGCGTTTTCCCTAACACGCGCAGAAGATGAAACGCTGCGCACCTCTGGTTACACAAAGACGTTTCAATTCCCCTTTAACGCGAAGTCGTTTAAGTGAAGGGAATATTGCATAAGTTACACTCTCCACATACTTAAATAAATGCGCAATCGATTGATTGTAAATATATTTAAATTATTTTTTAGATAAATCAAGCTTTTTCAATTGCATTGTCTTCGGGCGATCATTTTAATTGTAATAGCTTTCAATAATTCATGCAAAGATGTCTTAATCAATAAAATTACTTTTGTTCGAGAAATAAGGTGCATTTAAAACCTTCAATCTGCCCTAACAAATCTGTTATCAACAAAATGTCAACATTTCACTCAATTATCGCTATTATTGACGAAAAAACCCCAACTACATAACAGCTAATTTTCATTAACGAAAAATGTTTTCCCGGACAATCATTTTCCAAAGCCTTGGGACATTTACGTAATTTTTCGCTTTTCCAAGTCCCCCGACCCCCTGTTCAATGTTGTATACCATGTTTACGCTGAATTTTACCGAAATTGTTCCCGCGTTTCATTAGACAACATTGTAAAGGGAGGGGGAGGAGGGATTGTGAACATATCGCAAAAAAGTCGTTGTTGAACGAGTATATTTAGACAAGCTCAAGTGTCCCAACTACTTTTGAAATTGATTGTCCGAAGCGCTGTTTCATTTTTATTGTCGAAAAACATGCTGTTGCACTCAAGTAAACACTATACATTATATGCAGAAAGTTAAAACAATGTTATAGCACATTTACAACCTATTAATGACTAATATTTAGCTTAGGAATATGGCATTTTAGAATTTAGTTAGCCCCCCTGTAGTGCAGCTGATAATCCGACCCTTCTCGCAATTAACAACGATGCTCACCACGGTGCTCACCAGAAAAACATGCAACAGGGCGAAGACTGTTATTTAAAATGACATTTTATATACACCAGTCTAGTAATATGTTAGTTTAGAATAAGATAATAGCGCATTTTTACAATTGAAGCTTTTAAAAAACGTTTTTTACAACAATGCTCGCTATATACTATAAATAACTTGATCTTATGTCTTCTATTTCATTACGGAAGTGAGCATCGTTGCCGCTTAACATCAAAATCAATTATTTTTTAAATGAAATAGCAGTTAGTGCCTTTAATAGAAAACCACACAGTGCAATTAACATCAGCAAACAGCCGAACTGACCAGTTTTGGAGAAACAACACAGATCTACCGAAAAAATTCCCATGGTAATCTGTGAGCATCGTGGTGAGCACCGTAGCGAGCACCGTGCTGGTATTAGTCGTAACAACAGAATATCAAGTTATATTTGTTAATAAGTTAGCGAATCATTTCCACGTTTTGTCGCTGTGTACACTGGTGTTCCCGTACGTGATATGTATGGCTTGTATGCTAATGTAAACCTAAAACAATTTTCAATACATTACACAATTTAATTGTTTTCAATAGGAGTTAGTAGATGTCTAAAATTTGGGTGCTTTTTGATCGAAGTTCACTTCTACAATATTGCTTTTCCGTAGTGAAATCGAGTAACGCACACGTTCTTTGGCATATTTGTGAAATTATTATAATATTCGCTATTCCAAAAAGCGTTTTCGCTAACACGCGCAGAAGATGAAACGCTGCGCACCTCTGGTTACACAAAGACGTTTCAATTCCCCTTTAACGCGAAGTCGTTTAAGTGAAGGGAATATTGCATAAGTTACACTCTCCACATACTTAAATAAATGCGCAATCGATTGATTGTAAATATATTTAAATTATTTTTTAGATAAATCAAGCTTTTTCAATTGCATTGTCTTCGAGCGATCATTTTAATTGTAATATCTTTCAATAATTCATGCAAAGATGTCTTAATCAATAAAATTACTTTTGTTCGAGAAATAAGGTGCATTTAAAACCTTCAATCTGCCCTAACAATTCTGTTATCAACAAAATGTCAACATTTCACTCAATTATCGCTATTATTGACGAAAAAAACCCAACTATATAACAGCTAATTTTCATTAACGAAAAATGTTTTCCCGGACAATCATTTTCCAAAGCCTTGGGACATTTACGTCATTTTTCGCTTTTCCAAGTCCCCCGACCCCCTGTTCAATGTTGTATACCATGTTTACGCTGAATTTTACCGAAATTGTTCCCGCGTTTCATTAGACAACATTGTAAAGGGAGGGGGAGGGAGGGATTGTGAACATATCGCAAAAAAGTCGTTGTTGAACGAGTATATTTGGACAAGCTCAAGTGTCCCAACTACTTTTGAAATTGATTGTCCGAAGCGCTGTTTCATTATATTGTCGAAAAACATGCTGTTGCACTCAAGTAAACACTATACATTATATGCAGAAAGTTAAAACAATGTTATAGCACATTTACAACCTATTAATGACTAATATTTAGCTTAGGAATATGGCATTTTAGAATTTAGTTAGCCCCCCTGTAGTGCAGCTGATAATCCGACCCTTCTCGCAATTAACAACGATGCTCACCACGGTGCTCACCAGAAAAACATGCAACAGGGCGAAGACTGTTATTTAAAATGACATTTTATATACACCAGTCTAGTAATATGTTAGTTTAGAATAAGATAATAGCGCATTTTTACAATTGAAGCTTTTAAAAAACGTTTTTTACAACAATGCTCGCTATATACTATAAATAACTTGATCTTATGTCTTCTATTTTATTACGGAAGTGAGCATCGTTGCCGCTTAACATCAAAATCAATTATTTTTTAAATGAAATAGCAGTTAGTGCCTTTAATAGAAAACCACACAGTGCAATTAACATCAGCAAACAGCCGAACTGACCAGTTTTGGAGAAACAACACAGATCTACCGAAAAAATTCCCATGGTAATCTGTGAGCATCGTGGTGAGCACCGTAGCGAGCACCGTGCTGGTATTAGTCGTAACAACAGAATATCAAGTTATATTTGTTAATAAGTTAGCGCATCATTTCCACGTTTTGTCGCTGTGTACACTGGTGTTCCCGTACGTGCTATGTATGGCTTGTATGCTAATGAAAACCTAAAACAATTTTCAATACATTACGCAATTTAATTGTTTTCAATAGGAGTTAGTAGATGTCTAAAATTTGGGTGCTTTTTGATCGAAGTTCACTTCTACAATATTTCTTTTCCGTAGTGAAATTGAGTAACGCACACGTTCTTTGGCATATTTGTGAAATTATTATAATATTCGCTATTCCAAAAAGCGTTTTCGCTAACACGCGCAGAACATGAAACGCTGCGCACCTCTGGTTACACAAAGACGTTTCAATTCCCCTTTAACGCGAAGTCGTTTAAGTGAAGGGAATATTGCATAAGTTACACTCTCCACATACTTAAATAAATGCGCAATCGATTGATTGTAAATATATTTAAATTATTTTTTAGATAAATCAAGCTTTTTCAATTGCATTGTCTTCGAGCGATCATTTTAATTGTAATATCTTTCAATAATTCATGCAAAGATGTCTTAATCAATAAAATTACTTTTGTTCGAGAAATAAGGTGCATTTAAAACCTTCAATCTGCCCTAACAATTCTGTTATCAACAAAATGTCAACATTTCACTCAATTATCGCTATTATTGACGAAAAAAACCCAACTACATAACAGCTAATTTTCATTAACGAAAAATGTTTTCCCGGACAATCATTTTCCAAAGCCTTGGGACATTTACGTCATTTTTCGCTTTTCCAAGTCCCCCGACCCCCTGTTCAATGTTGTATACCATGTTTACGCTGAATTTTACCGAAATTGTTCCCGCGTTTCATTAGACAACATTGTAAAGGGAGGGGGAGGGAGGGATTGTGAACATATCGCAAAAAAGTCGTTGTTGAACGAGTATATTTGGACAAGCTCAAGTGTCCCAACTACTTTTGAAATTGATTGTCCGAAGCGCTGTTTCATTATATTGTCGAAAAACATGCTGTTGCACTCAAGTAAACACTATACATTATATGCAGAAAGTTAAAACAATGTTATAGCACATTTACAACCTATTAATGACTAATATTTAGCTTAGGAATATGGCATTTTAGAATTTAGTTAGCCCCCCTGTAGTGCAGCTGATAATCCGACCCTTCTCGCAATTAACAACGATGCTCACCACGGTGCTCACCAGAAAAACATGCAACAGGGCGAAGACTGTTATTTAAAATGACATTTTATATACACCAGTCTAGTAATATGTTAGTTTAGAATAAGATAATAGCGCATTTTTACAATTGAAGCTTTTAAAAAACGTTTTTTACAACAATGCTCGCTATATACTATAAATAACTTGATCTTATGTCTTCTATTTTATTACGGAAGTGAGCATCGTTGCCGCTTAACATCAAAATCAATTATTTTTTAAATGAAATAGCAGTTAGTGCCTTTAATAGAAAACCACACAGTGCAATTAACCTCAGCAAACAGCCGAACTGACCAGTTTTGGAGAAACAACACAGATCTACCGAAAAAATTCCCATGGTAATCTGTGAGCATCGTGGTGAGCACCGTAGCGAGCACCGTGCTGGTATTAGTCGTAACAACAGAATATCAAGTTATATTTGTTAATAAGTTAGCGCATCATTTCCACGTTTTGTCGCTGTGTACACTGGTGTTCCCGTACGTGCTATGTATGGCTTGTATGCTAATGAAAACCTAAAACAATTTTCAATACATTACGCAATTTAATTGTTTTCAATAGGAGTTAGTAGATGTCTAAAATTTGGGTGCTTTTTGATCGAAGTTCACTTCTACAATATTTCTTTTCCGTAGTGAAATTGAGTAACGCACACGTTCTTTGGCATATTTGTGAAATTATTATAATATTCGCTATTCCAAAAAGCGTTTTCGCTAACACGCGCAGAAGATGAAACGCTGCGCACCTCTGGTTACACAAAGACGTTTCAATTCCCCTTTAACGCGAAGTCGTTTAAGTGAAGGGAATATTGCATAAGTTACACTCTCCACATACTTAAATAAATGCGCAATCGATTGATTGTAAATATATTTAAATTATTTTTTAGATAAATCAAGCTTTTTCAATTGCATTGTCTTCGAGCGATCATTTTAATTGTAATATCTTTCAATAATTCATGCAAAGATGTCTTAATCAATAAAATTACTTTTGTTCGAGAAATAAGGTGCATTTAAAACCTTCAATCTGCCCTAACAATTCTGTTATCAACAAAATGTCAACATTTCACTCAATTATCGCTATTATTGACGAAAAAAACCCAACTACATAACAGCTAATTTTCATTAACGAAAAATGTTTTCCCGGACAATCATTTTCCAAAGCCTTGGGACATTTACGTCATTTTTCGCTTTTCCAAGTCCCCCGACCCCCTGTTCAATGTTGTATACCATGTTTACGCTGAATTTTACCGAAATTGTTCCCGCGTTTCATTAGACAACATTGTAAAGGGAGGGGGAGGGAGGGATTGTGAACATATCGCAAAAAAGTCGTTGTTGAACGAGTATATTTAGACAAGCTCAATTGTCCCAACTACTTTTGAAATTGATTGTCCGAAGCGCTGTTTCATTATATTGTCGAAAAACATGCTGTTGCACTCAAGTAAACACTATACATTATATGCAGAAAGTTAAAACAATGTTATAGCACATTTACAACCTATTAATGACTAATATTTAGCTTAGGAATATGGCATTTTAGAATTTAGTTAGCCCCCCTGTAGTGCAGCTGATAATCCGACCCTTCTCGCAATTAACATCTTCGTTCACCTTACTTACCCGCTTGGTTAGTTAGGTGCAAGCTGTTGGCCGAGGGGGCCTTGGACTGGAGCGAGAAGTGGTACTTGGAATCAGGTTAAGATCCAACCAGGTGGTATCTTGAGCTGACCACCCCCTCGGGACAGCTAACACCTTCACACCAATAAATTGGTGGAGAAAAATCTTACCAGTCTTTTTGAATTGAAGGGAGGGATGGTGGGGGTTTGACATTTGCGGCGCTCTCGACCTTGTGTGTGACAACAAGTCGAGCAATAGCGTAGTGCGCGATGCGCAGTAGCTCGGCCCAGTCTCCAAGCACGCCCTTCGTGCTGTTTGCTAATTGCGTTCATCCTGTGCGATGCGCGGTTACCTAGTTGTTAACCTTGGTTATTGCATAACCCCACTTAACATCTTCGTTCACCTTACTTACCCGCTTGGTTAGTTAGGTGCAAGCTGTTGGCCGAGGGGGCCTTGGACTGGAGCGAGAAGTGGTACTTGGAATCAGGTTAAGATCCAACCAGGTGGTATCTTGAGCTGACCACCCAAAGTGATGCGAAGTATCACCCTTCCAAGTACCGCCGAAATTCCTATCTCGATAGATGAACAATGGAGATATCTTGGTTAACTGCGAGCTCCAAGAAATTCAGTAGTGTTAGGTAGCGCATCCAAACTAGCAGTGCTCAGCATTGGATAGCCTATCCAAATCGATCGCTGCACTGTTAGATGGTACATCCAACAAAATAGTAGAAGTATTGGAAAGCACCTCCGGGAAAGCACAGCCACATAGACAGCAGCAATTTTAGATAGCACATCCAACAAATAGCGGCAGTATTGGATGGCACAGCCACATAGATAGCAGCAATGTTAGGTAGCACATCCAACAAATAGCGGCAGTATTGGATGGCACATCCACATAGATAGCAGCGAAGGTAGATAGCACATCTAACAAGATAGCGGCAGTAGATAGCAGAAATGTTAGATAACACATGCAACAAAATAGCAGAAGCCGCTGATAGCACCTCCAAATAGCTAGCCACAATGTTAGATAGCGCATTCAACAAAATCGCAGTGGTATTGGATAGCACATCCAACTAGATAGCAGCAATGTTAGATAACACATCCAACAAATAGTGGCAGTATTGGATAGCACATGCACACAGATAGCAGCCATGTTAGAAAGCACATCCAACAAATAGCGGCAGTATTGTATAGCACATGCACATAGATAGCAGCAATGTTAGAAAGCACATCCAACAAATAGCGGCAGTATTGTATAGCACATGCGCATAGATATAGCAGCAATGTTAGAAAGCACATCCAACAAATAGCGGCAGTATTGGATAGCACATGCACATAGATAGCAGCAATGTTGGATAGCACATCCAACAAATAGCGGCAGTATTGTATAGCACATGCACATAGATATAGCAGCAATGTTAGATAGCACATCCAACAAATAGCGGCAGTATTGGATAGCACATGCACGTAGATAGCAGCAATGTTAGATAGCACATCCAACAAATAGCGGCAGTATTGGATAACACATGCACATAAATAGAGGAAATGTTAGATAGCACATCCAACAAATAGCGGCAGTATTGGATAGCACATGCGCATAGATAGCAGCAATGTTAGATAGCTCATCCAACAAAATAGCAGAAGCCTTTGATAGCACATCCAAATAGGTAGCAGCAATGTTAGATAGCACATCCAACGAACTAGCAGTGGTATTGGATAGCACATCCAAATAGCTAGCAGCAATGATAGATAGCACACCCAACCAAATAGCAGTGGTACTGGATAGCACATCCAGATAGATATCAGCAATGTTAGATAGCACATCCAACAAAATAGCAATGGTATTGGATAGCATCCAGATAGATATCAGCAATGTTAGATAGCACAACCAACAAACTAGCAGTGGTATTGAATAGCACACCCAAATAGATGGCAGCAATGTTAGATAGCACATCCAACAAATAGCAATGGTATTGGATAGCATCCAGATAGATATCAGCAATGTTAGATAGCACATCCAACAAACTAGCAGTGGTATTGGATAGCACATCCAAATAGATAGCAGCAATGTTAGATAGTATATCCCACAAACTATAGCAGTGGTATTGGATAGCACATCCAAATAGATAGCAGCAATGTTAGATAGCACATCCAACAAAATAGCAATGGTATTGGATAGCACATCCAGATAGATATCAGCAATGTTAGATAGCACATCCAACAAAATAGCAGTGGTATTGGATAGCACATCCAGATAGATATCAGCAATGTTAGATAGCACATCCAACAAAATAGCAATGGTATTGGATAGCACATCCAAATAGATAGCAGCAATGTTAGATAACACATCCAACAAAATAGCAATGGTATTGGATAGCACATCCAGATAGATATCAGCAATGTTAGATAGCACATCCAACAAAATAGCAGTGGTATTGGATAGCACATCCAGATAGATATCAGCAATGTTAGATAGCACATCCAACAAAATAGCAATGGTATTGGATAGCACATCCAGATAGATATCAGCAATGTTAGATAGCACATCCAACAAAATAGCAGTGGTATTGGATAGCACATCCAGATAGATATCAGCAATGTTAGATAGCACATCCAACAAAATAGCAATGGTATTGGATAGCACATCCAAATAGATAGCAGCAATGTTAGATAGCACATCCAACAAAATAGCAATGGTATTGGATAGCACATCCAGATAGATATCAGCAATGTTAGATAGCACATCCAACAAAATAGCAGTGGTATTGGATAGCACATCCAGATAGATATCAGCAATGTTAGATAGCACATCCAACAAAATAGCAATGGTATTGGATAGCACATCCAGATAGATATCAGCAATGTTAGATAGCACATCCAACAAAATAGCAGTGGTATTGGATAGCACATCCAGATAGATATCAGCAATGTTAGATAGCACATCCAACAAAATAGCAATGGTATTGGATAGCACATCCAAATAGATAGCAGCAATGTTAGATAGCACATCCAACAAAATAGCAATGGTATTGGATAGCACATCCAGATAGATATCAGCAATGTTAGATAGCACATCCAACAAAATAGCAGTGGTATTGGATAGCACATCCAGATAGATATCAGCAATGTTAGATAGCACATCCAACAAAATAGCAATGGTATTGGATAGCACATCCAAATAGATAGCAGCAATGTTAGATAGCACATCCAACAGACTAGCAGTGGTATTGGATAGCACATCCACATAGATAGCAGCAATGTTAGATAGCACATCCAACAAAATAGCGGCAGTATTGGATAGCACATCCACATAGATAGCAGCAATGTTAGATAGCACATCCAACAAAATAGCGGCAGTATTGGGTAGCACATCCACATAGATAGCAGCAATGTTAGATAGCACATCCAACAAACTAGCAGTGGTATTGGATAGCACATCCAAATAGATAGCAGCAATGTTAGATAGCACATCCAACAAACTAGCAGTGGTATTGGATAGCACATCCAAATAGATAGCAGCAATGTTAGATAGCACATCCAACAAACTAGCAGTGGTATTGGATAGCACATCCAGATAGATAGCAGCAATGTTAGATAGCACATCCACCAAACTAATAGTGGTATTGGATAGCACATCCACATAGATAGCAGCAATGTTAGATAGCACATCCAACAAACTAGCGGCAGTATTGGATAGCACATCCACCTAGATAGCACGCAGCGGCAGCAATGTTAGATAGCACATCCAACAAACTAGCAGTGGTATTGGATAGCACATCCAGATAGATAGCAGCAATGTTAGATAGCACATCCAACAAACTAGCAGTGGTATTGGATAGCACATCCAAATAGATAGCAGCAATGTTAGATAGCACATCCAACAAACTAGCCGTGGTATTGGATAGCACATCCACATAGATAGCAGCAATGTTACATAGTACGTCCAACAAAATAGCAGTGGTATTGGATAGCACATCCAGATAGATAGCAGCAATGTTAGATAGCGAATGGGCAAGTTATACCCATGCGTCGGATGTGAAATGGGCTAGTTGTACCCATGCATCGAGAACGAAATGGGCTAGTTATTCTCTTGTGTCGAAGGCGAAATGGGCTCGTCATACCCATGTGTCAAAAGTGAAATGGGCTAGGCTAGTTAAACCCATGCGTTGAAAGCGAAATGGGCTCATTATGCTCATGCGTCGAATGCGAAGGCACGTCATACCCATGCGTCGAAATGCGAAATGGGCTTGTTATACCCATGCCTCGAAATGCGAAATGGGCGCGTCATATCCATGTGTCGAAAGCGAGATGTGCTCGTTATTCCCATGCGTCGAAAGCGAAATGCATGGGCTTGTTATACCCATGCATCGAAATGCGAAATGGGCTCATTATACCCATGCGTTGAATGCGAAATTTGCTCGTCATACCAATGCGACGAAAACGAAATGGGCTTGTTATACCCATGCGTCGAAAGCGAAATGGGCTCGTCATACCCATGCGTCGAAAGCGAGATGTGCTCGTTATTCCCATGCGTCGAAAGCGAAATGGGCTGGTTATACCCATGCGTCGAAAGCGACATGGGCTCGTTATACTCATGCCCCGAAGTCGAGATGGGCTCGTTATACCCACGCGTCGAACGCGACATGGGCTCGTCACACCCATGCGTCGAAATAGAAATGGGCTAGTTATACCCATGCGTCGAAATAGAAATGGGCTAGTTATACCCATGCGTCGAAATAGAAATGGGCTAGTTATACCCATGCGTCGAAATAGAAATGGGCTAGTTATACCCATGCATCGAAAGAGAAATGGGCTCGTCATACCCATGCGTCGAAAGCGAAATGGGCTTGTTATACCCATGCCCCTAATGCGAAATGGTTCATTATACCTATGCGTCGAATGTGAAACGGGATCGTTGTAACTACGGTTTAGGCGATGCTGCTTGTTAAGTCGTTCTAAAAGTAACCGGAGTATGGCCGGAGTATAGCATGTTGTAATTTGCCAATACGAAATTCCAGCTCTTACTTGGTGCAAGATTTTCTGCTCGCCATTATAAGATCAAGGTCATAATTACGACGAATTTTTGCGTTGGCAAACGAACTGTCTCTTTAGCGGAATCTACTCTATGCCCTGGAACCGACGCATTTCTCAGGCGCGAGTGGAATGCCCAGTTGGCCGCAGACTGATTGAAACGTTCGTTGTCGCATTTATATTGCACGCGCGTTTGGTGCCAATGCTCCCCCCACAGTGCACACACGAGAACAACTGGAAACAGTTCTTTGGAAGCGATGCTCTGACTTTGTTGTATGTCGCGAAGGCATTCGTGAGCGTCTTTTGAATTAAAGGTTCATCGTAGTGAACATCGCAGTCAGATTCTTCGGATTCTTTGCTAGAAAACCTAATTTATTACGCAAGTCGAGGGCACGAAGAGGTTTCTTATGGGTGTTGAAATATCGTAGACAGCTGTTGACATAATTCTGACGCAGTTTTCTCCGGATATTGTTGTCACGAAAGTATTTATAAAGATAAAATGAACGCGAAGGACTTTCCTCAGTTTAGGAAGAGACAATTTAATGTCTCCACATAGCTACGCAGACTACGATGCAAATAAATAGCACGAATCACAGCGTCGGCGACTTCGCTCCCCCAGTATTGACGATTTAAACCGGAATCGATATGGTGAGTATTAAGCACGGGTTTGTCGGTTTGACCTGGCTCTCCTCCAATCTGTCCCGAAAATCTAAACTCGCGGCGCAAATGACACATTTGTAGGAGCTCTTCTTCTCTTTAGTGCATTCTAAAGGTTTACCCGCGTTTATCTGCAGGATCGCTTATCGATTGCTTGTCATGTCATTCAAGCACTTTTTTTTTTTTTTTTTGACTGTTCCAATTGAGACAGCATGTTGCCCATCAATTTCCGCTTGTTGTTTTGTTTTAACTCTTCGATTTGCTGTTTTAATGCGCTTAGTGCAAATTCAGATTCGGTTTCTTCTGCAATGCGGGTTTCAAACACGGTTTCAAAGAAGTGATGGCTTTCCGAAACCCTGAAACTTCGACTGGCAATTCCCCATCTTCGTTTACCCTCGCCTCAATCGATTCGTGAATTAACTTTGTTGCGGCTATTTAGTTACTTTTTCCCGCGAGCTTATCGAAGCTGCGAATTATTTTAGTTCAGCCTCGTCTTTGGTATAGGGTAGAGACTCTAACTCAAATTGTAACGCTTCGAGTTCATCCATAGCCTTGCAATTAATCTAATGTCGCTGACGGATTAAAATTCAAGTGTTTGACAGTAACAATGTTTCGTTCTTTGCCGCGACTCAGTCACAAGCAAACGCACAGCATATTCACTTTGTCTACGACGCTCTCTTCTATGGTAAACAAATTAAAACGATCTCACCTCGAGTGAAGCGGTTTTTCGTTGTTTATCTTCAGTTGCCGGGAACTTGGTAGCACACCTTCACTCGGGCATCTCTAAAGTTTGACATTTGCGGCGCTCTCGACCTTGTGTGTGACAACAAGTCGAGCAATAGCGTAGTGCGCGATGCGCAGTAGCTCGGCCCAGTCTCCAAGCACGCCCTTCGTGCTGTTTGCTAATTGCGTTCATCCTGTGCGATGCGCGGTTACCTAGTTGTTAACCTTGGTTATTGCATAACCCCACTTAACAACGATGCTCACCACGGTGCTCACCAGAAAAACATGCAACAGGGCGAAGACTGCTCTTTAAAATGACATTTTATATACACCAGTCTAGAAATATGTTAGTTTAGAATAAGATAATAGCGCATTTTTACAATTGAAGCTTTTAAAAAACGTTTTTTACAACAATGCTCGCTATATACTATAAATAACTTGATCTTATGTCTTCTATTTTATTACGGAAGTGAGCATCGTTGCCGCTTAACATCAAAATCAACTATTTTTTAAATGAAATAGCAGTTAGTGCCTTTAATAGAAAACCACACAGTGCAATTAACATCAGCAAACAGCCGAACTGACCAGTTTTAGAGAAACAACACAGATCTACCGAAAAAATTCCCATGGTAATCTGTGAGCATCGTGGTGAGCACCGTAGCGAGCACCGTGCTGGTATTAGTCGTAACAACAGAATATCAAGTTATATTTGTTAATAAGTTAGCGCATCATTTCCACGTTTTGTCGCTGTGTACACTGGTGTTCCCGTACGTGCTATGTATGGCTTGTATGCTAATGAAAACCTAAAACAATTTTCAATACATTACGCAATTTAATTGTTTTCAATAGGAGTTAGTAGATGTCTAAAATTTGGGTGCTTTTTGATCGAAGTTCACTTCTACAATATTTCTTTTCCGTAGTGAAATTGAGTAACGCACACGTTCTTTGGCATATTTGTGAAATTATTATAATATTCGCTATTCCAAAAAGCGTTTTCGCTAACACGCGCAGAAGATGAAACGCTGCGCACCTCTGGTTACACAAAGACGTTTCAATTCCCCTTTAACGCGAAGTCGTTTAAGTGAAGGGAATATTGCATAAGTTACACTCTCCACATACTTAAATAAATGCGCAATCGATTGATTGTAAATATATTTAAATTATTTTTTAGATAAATCAAGCTTTTTCAATTGCATTGTCTTCGAGCGATCATTTTAATTGTAATATCTTTCAATAATTCATGCAAAGATGTCTTAATCAATAAAATTACTTTTGTTCGAGAAATAAGGTGCATTTAAAACCTTCAATCTGCCCTAACAATTCTGTTATCAACAAAATGTCAACATTTCACTCAATTATCGCTATTATTGACGAAAAAACCCCAACTACATAACAGCTAATTTTCATTAACGAAAAATGTTTTCCCGGACAATCATTTTCAAAAGCCTTGGGACATTTACGTCATTTTTCGCTTTTCCAAGTCCCCCGACCCCCTGTTCAATGTTGTATACCATGTTTACGCTGAATTTTACCGAAATTGTTCCCGCGTTTCATTAGACAACATTGTAAAGGGAGGGGAGGGAGGGATTGTGTACATATCGCAAAAAAGACGTTGTTGAACGAGTATATTTAGACAAGCTCAAGTGTCCCAACTACTTTTGAAATTGATTGTCCGAAGCGCTGTTTCATTATATTGTCGAAAAACATGCTGTTGCACTCAAGTAAACACTATACATTATAGGCAGAAAGTTAAAACAATGTTATAGCACATTTACAACCTATTAATGACTAATATTTAGCTTAGGAATATGGCATTTTAGAATTTAGTTAGCCCCCCTGTAGTGCAGCTGATAATCCGACCCTTCTCGCAATTAACAACGATGCTCACCACGGTGCTCACCAGAAAAACATGCAACAGGGCGAAGACTGTTATTTAAAATGACATTTTATATACACCAGTCTTGTAATATGTTAGTTTAGAATAAGATAATAGCGCATTTTTACAATTGAAGCTTTTAAAAAACGTTTTTTACAACGATGCTCGCTATATACTATAAATAACTTGATCTTATGTCTTCTATTTTATTACGGAAGTGAGCATCGTTGCCGCTTAACATCAAAATCAATTATTTTTTAAATGAAATAGCAGTTAGTGCCTTTAATAGAAAACCACACAGTGCAATTAACATCAGCAAACAGCCGAACTGACCAGTTTTGGAGAAACAACACAGATCTACCGAAAAAATTCCCATGGTAATCTGTGAGCATCGTGGTGAGCACCGTAGCGAGCACCGTGCTGGTATTAGTCGTAACAACAGAATATCAAGTTATATTTGTTAATAAGTTAGCGCATCATTTCCACGTTTTGTCGCTGTGTACACTGGTGTTCCCGTACGTGATATGTATGGCTTGTATGCTAATGAAAACCTAAAACAATTTTCAATACATTACGCAATTTAATTGTTTTCAATAGGAGTTAGTAGATGTCTAAAATTTGGGTGCTTTTTGATCGAAGTTCACTTCTACAATATTGCTTTTCCGTAGTGAAATTGAGTAACGCACACGTTCTTTGGCATATTTGTGAAATTATTATAATATTCGCTATTCCAAAAAGCGTTTTCGCTAACACGCGCAGAACATGAAACGCTGCGCACCTCTGGTTACACAAAGACGTTTCAATTCCCCTTTAACGCGAAGTCGTTTAAGTGAAGGGAATATTGCATAAGTTACACTCTCCACATACTTAAATAAATGCGCAATCGATTGATTGTAAATATATTTAAATTATTTTTTAGATGAATCAAGCTTTTTCAATTGCATTGTCTTCGGGCGATCATTTTAATTGTAATACTTTCAATAATTCGTGCAAAGATGTCTTAATCAATAAAATTACTTTTGTTCGAGAAATAAGGTGCATTTAAAACCTTCAATCTGCCCTAACAATTCTGTTATCAACAAAATGTCAACATTTCACTCAATTATCGCTATTATTGACGAAAAAACCCCAACTACATAACAGCTAATTTTCATTAACGAAAAATGTTTTCCCGGACAATCATTTTCAAAAGCCTTGGGACATTTACGTCATTTTTCGCTTTTCCAAGTCCCCCGACCACCTGTTCAATGTTGTATACCATGTTTACGCTGAATTTTACCGAAATTGTTCCCGCGTTTCATTAGACAACATTGTAAAGGGAGGGGAGGAGGGATTGTGTACATATCGCAAAAAAGACGTTGTTGAACGAGTATATTTAGACAAGCTCAAGTGTCCCAACTACTTTTGAAATTGATTGTCCGATGCGCTGTTTCATTATATTGTCGAAAAACATGCTGTTGCACTCAAGTAAACACTATACATTATATGCAGAAAGTTAAAACAATGTTATAGCACATTTACAACCTATTAATGACTAATATTTAGCTTAGGAATATGGCATTTTAGAATTTAGTTAGCCCCCCTGTAGTGCAGCTGATAATCCGACCCTTCTCGCAATTAACAACGATGCTCACCACGGTGCTCACCAGAAAAACATGCAACAGGGCGAAGACTGTTATTTAAAATGACATTTTATATACACCAGTCTTGTAATATGTTAGTTTAGAATAAGATAATAGCGCATTTTTACAATTGAAGCTTTTAAAAAACGTTTTTTACAACGATGCTCGCTATATACTATAAATAACTTGATCTTATGTCTTCTATTTTATTACGGAAGTGAGCATCGTTGCCGCTTAACATCAAAATCAATTATTTTTTAAATGAAATAGCAGTTAGTGCCTTTAATAGAAAACCACACAGTGCAATTAACATCAGCAAACAGCCGAACTGACCAGTTTTGGAGAAACAACACAGATCTACCGAAAAAATTCCCATGGTAATCTGTGAGCATCGTGGTGAGCACCGTAGCGAGCACCGTGCTGGTATTAGTCGTAACAACAGAATATCAAGTTATATTTGTTAATAAGTTAGCGCATCATTTCCACGTTTTGTCGCTGTGTACACTGGTGTTCCCGTACGTGATATGTATGGCTTGTATGCTAATGAAAACCTAAAACAATTTTCAATACATTACGCAATTTAATTGTTTTCAATAGGAGTTAGTAGATGTCTAAAATTTGGGTGCTTTTTGATCGAAGTTCACTTCTACAATATTGCTTTTCCGTAGTGAAATTGAGTAACGCACACGTTCTTTGGCATATTTGTGAAATTATTATAATATTCGCTATTCCAAAAAGCGTTTTCGCTAACACGCGCAGAACATGAAACGCTGCGCACCTCTGGTTACACAAAGACGTTTCAATTCCCCTTTAACGCGAAGTCGTTTAAGTGAAGGGAATATTGCATAAGTTACACTCTCCACATACTTAAATAAATGCGCAATCGATTGATTGTAAATATATTTAAATTATTTTTTAGATAAATCAAGCTTTTTCAATTGCATTGTCTTCGAGCGATCATTTTAATTGTAATATCTTTCAATAATTCATGCAAAGATGTCTTAATCAATAAAATTACTTTTGTTCGAGAAATAAGGTGCATTTAAAACCTTCAATCTGCCCTAACAATTCTGTTATCAACAAAATGTCAACATTTCACTCAATTATCGCTATTATTGACGAAAAAACCCCAACTACATAACAGCTAATTTTCATTAACGAAAAATGTTTTCCCGGACAATCATTTTCAAAAGCCTTGGGACATTTACGTCATTTTTCGCTTTTCCAAGTCCCCCGACCCCCTGTTCAATGTTGTATACCATGTTTACGCTGAATTTTACCGAAATTGTTCCCGCGTTTCATTAGACAACATTGTAAAGGGAGGGGGAGGAGGGATTGTGTACATATCGCAAAAAAGACGTTGTTGAACGAGTATATTTAGACAAGCTCAAGTGTCCCAACTACTTTTGAAATTGATTGTCCGAAGCGCTGTTTCATTATATTGTCGAAAAACATGCTGTTGCACTCAAGTAAACACTATACATTATAGGCAGAAAGTTAAAACAATGTTATAGCACATTTACAACCTATTAATGACTAATATTTAGCTTAGGAATATGGCATTTTAGAATTTAGTTAGCCCCCCTGTAGTGCAGCTGATAATCCGACCCTTCTCGCAATTAACAACGATGCTCACCACGGTGCTCACCAGAAAAACATGCAACAGGGCGAAGACTGTTATTTAAAATGACATTTTATATACACCAGTCTTGTAATATGTTAGTTTAGAATAAGATAATAGCGCATTTTTACAATTGAAGCTTTTAAAAAACGTTTTTTACAACGATGCTCGCTATATACTATAAATAACTTGATCTTATGTCTTCTATTTTATTACGGAAGTGAGCATCGTTGCCGCTTAACATCAAAATCAATTATTTTTTAAATGAAATAGCAGTTAGTGCCTTTAATAGAAAACCACACAGTGCAATTAACATCAGCAAACAGCCGAACTGACCAGTTTTGGAGAAACAACACAGATCTACCGAAAAAATTCCCATGGTAATCTGTGAGCATCGTGGTGAGCACCGTAGCGAGCACCGTGCTGGTATTAGTCGTAACAACAGAATATCAAGTTATATTTGTTAATAAGTTAGCGCATCATTTCCACGTTTTGTCGCTGTGTACACTGGTGTTCCCGTACGTGATATGTATGGCTTGTATGCTAATGAAAACCTAAAACAATTTTCAATACATTACGCAATTTAATTGTTTTCAATAGGAGTTAGTAGATGTCTAAAATTTGGGTGCTTTTTGATCGAAGTTCACTTCTACAATATTGCTTTTCCGTAGTGAAATTGAGTAACGCACACGTTCTTTGGCATATTTGTGAAATTATTATAATATTCGCTATTCCAAAAAGCGTTTTCGCTAACACGCGCAGAACATGAAACGCTGCGCACCTCTGGTTACACAAAGACGTTTCAATTCCCCTTTAACGCGAAGTCGTTTAAGTGAAGGGAATATTGCATAAGTTACACTCTCCACATACTTAAATAAATGCGCAATCGATTGATTGTAAATATATTTAAATTATTTTTTAGATAAATCAAGCTTTTTCAATTGCATTGTCTTCGAGCGATCATTTTAATTGTAATATCTTTCAATAATTCATGCAAAGATGTCTTAATCAATAAAATTACTTTTGTTCGAGAAATAAGGTGCATTTAAAACCTTCAATCTGCCCTAACAATTCTGTTATCAACAAAATGTCAACATTTCACTCAATTATCGCTATTATTGACGAAAAAACCCCAACTACATAACAGCTAATTTTCATTAACGAAAAATGTTTTCCCGGACAATCATTTTCAAAAGCCTTGGGACATTTACGTCATTTTTCGCTTTTCCAAGTCCCCCGACCCCCTGTTCAATGTTGTATACCATGTTTACGCTGAATTTTACCGAAATTGTTCCCGCGTTTCATTAGACAACATTGTAAAGGGAGGGGGAGGGAGGGATTGTGTACATATCGCAAAAAAGACGTTGTTGAACGAGTATATTTAGACAAGCTCAAGTGTCCCAACTACTTTTGAAATTGATTGTCCGAAGCGCTGTTTCATTATATTGTCGAAAAACATGCTGTTGCACTCAAGTAAACACTATACATTATAGGCAGAAAGTTAAAACAATGTTATAGCACATTTACAACCTATTAATGACTAATATTTAGCTTAGGAATATGGCATTTTAGAATTTAGTTAGCCCCCCTGTAGTGCAGCTGATAATCCGACCCTTCTCGCAATTAACAACGATGCTCACCACGGTGCTCACCAGAAAAACATGCAACAGGGCGAAGACTGTTATTTAAAATGACATTTTATATACACCAGTCTTGTAATATGTTAGTTTAGAATAAGATAATAGCGCATTTTTACAATTGAAGCTTTTAAAAAACGTTTTTTACAACGATGCTCGCTATATACTATAAATAACTTGATCTTATGTCTTCTATTTTATTACGGAAGTGAGCATCGTTGCCGCTTAACATCAAAATCAATTATTTTTTAAATGAAATAGCAGTTAGTGCCTTTAATAGAAAACCACACAGTGCAATTAACATCAGCAAACAGCCGAACTGACCAGTTTTGGAGAAACAACACAGATCTACCGAAAAAATTCCCATGGTAATCTGTGAGCATCGTGGTGAGCACCGTAGCGAGCACCGTGCTGGTATTAGTCGTAACAACAGAATATCAAGTTATATTTGTTAATAAGTTAGCGCATCATTTCCACGTTTTGTCGCTGTGTACACTGGTGTTCCCGTACGTGATATGTATGGCTTGTATGCTAATGAAAACCTAAAACAATTTTCAATACATTACGCAATTTAATTGTTTTCAATAGGAGTTAGTAGATGTCTAAAATTTGGGTGCTTTTTGATCGAAGTTCACTTCTACAATATTGCTTTTCCGTAGTGAAATTGAGTAACGCACACGTTCTTTGGCATATTTGTGAAATTATTATAATATTCGCTATTCCAAAAAGCGTTTTCGCTAACACGCGCAGAACATGAAACGCTGCGCACCTCTGGTTACACAAAGACGTTTCAATTCCCCTTTAACGCGAAGTCGTTTAAGTGAAGGGAATATTGCATAAGTTACACTCTCCACATACTTAAATAAATGCGCAATCGATTGATTGTAAATATATTTAAATTATTTTTTAGATAAATCAAGCTTTTTCAATTGCATTGTCTTCGAGCGATCATTTTAATTGTAATATCTTTCAATAATTCATGCAAAGATGTCTTAATCAATAAAATTACTTTTGTTCGAGAAATAAGGTGCATTTAAAACCTTCAATCTGCCCTAACAATTCTGTTATCAACAAAATGTCAACATTTCACTCAATTATCGCTATTATTGACGAAAAAACCCCAACTACATAACAGCTAATTTTCATTAACGAAAAATGTTTTCCCGGACAATCATTTTCAAAAGCCTTGGGACATTTACGTCATTTTTCGCTTTTCCAAGTCCCCCGACCCCCTGTTCAATGTTGTATACCATGTTTACGCTGAATTTTACCGAAATTGTTCCCGCGTTTCATTAGACAACATTGTAAAGGGAGGGGGAGGGAGGGATTGTGTACATATCGCAAAAAAGACGTTGTTGAACGAGTATATTTAGACAAGCTCAAGTGTCCCAACTACTTTTGAAATTGATTGTCCGAAGCGCTGTTTCATTATATTGTCGAAAAACATGCTGTTGCACTCAAGTAAACACTATACATTATAGGCAGAAAGTTAAAACAATGTTATAGCACATTTACAACCTATTAATGACTAATATTTAGCTTAGGAATATGGCATTTTAGAATTTAGTTAGCCCCCCTGTAGTGCAGCTGATAATCCGACCCTTCTCGCAATTAACAACGATGCTCACCACGGTGCTCACCAGAAAAACATGCAACAGGGCGAAGACTGTTATTTAAAATGACATTTTATATACACCAGTCTTGTAATATGTTAGTTTAGAATAAGATAATAGCGCATTTTTACAATTGAAGCTTTTAAAAAACGTTTTTTACAACGATGCTCGCTATATACTATAAATAACTTGATCTTATGTCTTCTATTTTATTACGGAAGTGAGCATCGTTGCCGCTTAACATCAAAATCAATTATTTTTTAAATGAAATAGCAGTTAGTGCCTTTAATAGAAAACCACACAGTGCAATTAACATCAGCAAACAGCCGAACTGACCAGTTTTGGAGAAACAACACAGATCTACCGAAAAAATTCCCATGGTAATCTGTGAGCATCGTGGTGAGCACCGTAGCGAGCACCGTGCTGGTATTAGTCGTAACAACAGAATATCAAGTTATATTTGTTAATAAGTTAGCGCATCATTTCCACGTTTTGTCGCTGTGTACACTGGTGTTCCCGTACGTGATATGTATGGCTTGTATGCTAATGAAAACCTAAAACAATTTTCAATACATTACGCAATTTAATTGTTTTCAATAGGAGTTAGTAGATGTCTAAAATTTGGGTGCTTTTTGATCGAAGTTCACTTCTACAATATTGCTTTTCCGTAGTGAAATTGAGTAACGCACACGTTCTTTGGCATATTTGTGAAATTATTATAATATTCGCTATTCCAAAAAGCGTTTTCGCTAACACGCGCAGAACATGAAACGCTGCGCACCTCTGGTTACACAAAGACGTTTCAATTCCCCTTTAACGCGAAGTCGTTTAAGTGAAGGGAATATTGCATAAGTTACACTCTCCACATACTTAAATAAATGCGCAATCGATTGATTGTAAATATATTTAAATTATTTTTTAGATAAATCAAGCTTTTTCAATTGCATTGTCTTCGAGCGATCATTTTAATTGTAATATCTTTCAATAATTCATGCAAAGATGTCTTAATCAATAAAATTACTTTTGTTCGAGAAATAAGGTGCATTTAAAACCTTCAATCTGCCCTAACAATTCTGTTATCAACAAAATGTCAACATTTCACTCAATTATCGCTATTATTGACGAAAAAACCCCAACTACATAACAGCTAATTTTCATTAACGAAAAATGTTTTCCCGGACAATCATTTTCAAAAGCCTTGGGACATTTACGTCATTTTTCGCTTTTCCAAGTCCCCCGACCCCCTGTTCAATGTTGTATACCATGTTTACGCTGAATTTTACCGAAATTGTTCCCGCGTTTCATTAGACAACATTGTAAAGGGAGGGGGAGGGAGGGATTGTGTACATATCGCAAAAAAGACGTTGTTGAACGAGTATATTTAGACAAGCTCAAGTGTCCCAACTACTTTTGAAATTGATTGTCCGAAGCGCTGTTTCATTATATTGTCGAAAAACATGCTGTTGCACTCAAGTAAACACTATACATTATAGGCAGAAAGTTAAAACAATGTTATAGCACATTTACAACCTATTAATGACTAATATTTAGCTTAGGAATATGGCATTTTAGAATTTAGTTAGCCCCCCTGTAGTGCAGCTGATAATCCGACCCTTCTCGCAATTAACAACGATGCTCACCACGGTGCTCACCAGAAAAACATGCAACAGGGCGAAGACTGTTATTTAAAATGACATTTTATATACACCAGTCTTGTAATATGTTAGTTTAGAATAAGATAATAGCGCATTTTTACAATTGAAGCTTTTAAAAAACGTTTTTTACAACGATGCTCGCTATATACTATAAATAACTTGATCTTATGTCTTCTATTTTATTACGGAAGTGAGCATCGTTGCCGCTTAACATCAAAATCAATTATTTTTTAAATGAAATAGCAGTTAGTGCCTTTAATAGAAAACCACACAGTGCAATTAACATCAGCAAACAGCCGAACTGACCAGTTTTGGAGAAACAACACAGATCTACCGAAAAAATTCCCATGGTAATCTGTGAGCATCGTGGTGAGCACCGTAGCGAGCACCGTGCTGGTATTAGTCGTAACAACAGAATATCAAGTTATATTTGTTAATAAGTTAGCGCATCATTTCCACGTTTTGTCGCTGTGTACACTGGTGTTCCCGTACGTGATATGTATGGCTTGTATGCTAATGAAAACCTAAAACAATTTTCAATACATTACGCAATTTAATTGTTTTCAATAGGAGTTAGTAGATGTCTAAAATTTGGGTGCTTTTTGATCGAAGTTCACTTCTACAATATTGCTTTTCCGTAGTGAAATTGAGTAACGCACACGTTCTTTGGCATATTTGTGAAATTATTATAATATTCGCTATTCCAAAAAGCGTTTTCGCTAACACGCGCAGAACATGAAACGCTGCGCACCTCTGGTTACACAAAGACGTTTCAATTCCCCTTTAACGCGAAGTCGTTTAAGTGAAGGGAATATTGCATAAGTTACACTCTCCACATACTTAAATAAATGCGCAATCGATTGATTGTAAATATATTTAAATTATTTTTTAGATAAATCAAGCTTTTTCAATTGCATTGTCTTCGAGCGATCATTTTAATTGTAATATCTTTCAATAATTCATGCAAAGATGTCTTAATCAATAAAATTACTTTTGTTCGAGAAATAAGGTGCATTTAAAACCTTCAATCTGCCCTAACAATTCTGTTATCAACAAAATGTCAACATTTCACTCAATTATCGCTATTATTGACGAAAAAACCCCAACTACATAACAGCTAATTTTCATTAACGAAAAATGTTTTCCCGGACAATCATTTTCAAAAGCCTTGGGACATTTACGTCATTTTTCGCTTTTCCAAGTCCCCCGACCCCCTGTTCAATGTTGTATACCATGTTTACGCTGAATTTTACCGAAATTGTTCCCGCGTTTCATTAGACAACATTGTAAAGGGAGGGGGAGGGAGGGATTGTGTACATATCGCAAAAAAGACGTTGTTGAACGAGTATATTTAGACAAGCTCAAGTGTCCCAACTACTTTTGAAATTGATTGTCCGAAGCGCTGTTTCATTATATTGTCGAAAAACATGCTGTTGCACTCAAGTAAACACTATACATTATAGGCAGAAAGTTAAAACAATGTTATAGCACATTTACAACCTATTAATGACTAATATTTAGCTTAGGAATATGGCATTTTAGAATTTAGTTAGCCCCCCTGTAGTGCAGCTGATAATCCGACCCTTCTCGCAATTAACAACGATGCTCACCACGGTGCTCACCAGAAAAACATGCAACAGGGCGAAGACTGTTATTTAAAATGACATTTTATATACACCAGTCTTGTAATATGTTAGTTTAGAATAAGATAATAGCGCATTTTTACAATTGAAGCTTTTAAAAAACGTTTTTTACAACGATGCTCGCTATATACTATAAATAACTTGATCTTATGTCTTCTATTTTATTACGGAAGTGAGCATCGTTGCCGCTTAACATCAAAATCAATTATTTTTTAAATGAAATAGCAGTTAGTGCCTTTAATAGAAAACCACACAGTGCAATTAACATCAGCAAACAGCCGAACTGACCAGTTTTGGAGAAACAACACAGATCTACCGAAAAAATTCCCATGGTAATCTGTGAGCATCGTGGTGAGCACCGTAGCGAGCACCGTGCTGGTATTAGTCGTAACAACAGAATATCAAGTTATATTTGTTAATAAGTTAGCGCATCATTTCCACGTTTTGTCGCTGTGTACACTGGTGTTCCCGTACGTGATATGTATGGCTTGTATGCTAATGAAAACCTAAAACAATTTTCAATACATTACGCAATTTAATTGTTTTCAATAGGAGTTAGTAGATGTCTAAAATTTGGGTGCTTTTTGATCGAAGTTCACTTCTACAATATTGCTTTTCCGTAGTGAAATTGAGTAACGCACACGTTCTTTGGCATATTTGTGAAATTATTATAATATTCGCTATTCCAAAAAGCGTTTTCGCTAACACGCGCAGAACATGAAACGCTGCGCACCTCTGGTTACACAAAGACGTTTCAATTCCCCTTTAACGCGAAGTCGTTTAAGTGAAGGGAATATTGCATAAGTTACACTCTCCACATACTTAAATAAATGCGCAATCGATTGATTGTAAATATATTTAAATTATTTTTTAGATAAATCAAGCTTTTTCAATTGCATTGTCTTCGAGCGATCATTTTAATTGTAATATCTTTCAATAATTCATGCAAAGATGTCTTAATCAATAAAATTACTTTTGTTCGAGAAATAAGGTGCATTTAAAACCTTCAATCTGCCCTAACAATTCTGTTATCAACAAAATGTCAACATTTCACTCAATTATCGCTATTATTGACGAAAAAACCCCAACTACATAACAGCTAATTTTCATTAACGAAAAATGTTTTCCCGGACAATCATTTTCAAAAGCCTTGGGACATTTACGTCATTTTTCGCTTTTCCAAGTCCCCCGACCCCCTGTTCAATGTTGTATACCATGTTTACGCTGAATTTTACCGAAATTGTTCCCGCGTTTCATTAGACAACATTGTAAAGGGAGGGGGAGGGAGGGATTGTGTACATATCGCAAAAAAGACGTTGTTGAACGAGTATATTTAGACAAGCTCAAGTGTCCCAACTACTTTTGAAATTGATTGTCCGAAGCGCTGTTTCATTATATTGTCGAAAAACATGCTGTTGCACTCAAGTAAACACTATACATTATAGGCAGAAAGTTAAAACAATGTTATAGCACATTTACAACCTATTAATGACTAATATTTAGCTTAGGAATATGGCATTTTAGAATTTAGTTAGCCCCCCTGTAGTGCAGCTGATAATCCGACCCTTCTCGCAATTAACAACGATGCTCACCACGGTGCTCACCAGAAAAACATGCAACAGGGCGAAGACTGTTATTTAAAATGACATTTTATATACACCAGTCTTGTAATATGTTAGTTTAGAATAAGATAATAGCGCATTTTTACAATTGAAGCTTTTAAAAAACGTTTTTTACAACGATGCTCGCTATATACTATAAATAACTTGATCTTATGTCTTCTATTTTATTACGGAAGTGAGCATCGTTGCCGCTTAACATCAAAATCAATTATTTTTTAAATGAAATAGCAGTTAGTGCCTTTAATAGAAAACCACACAGTGCAATTAACATCAGCAAACAGCCGAACTGACCAGTTTTGGAGAAACAACACAGATCTACCGAAAAAATTCCCATGGTAATCTGTGAGCATCGTGGTGAGCACCGTAGCGAGCACCGTGCTGGTATTAGTCGTAACAACAGAATATCAAGTTATATTTGTTAATAAGTTAGCGCATCATTTCCACGTTTTGTCGCTGTGTACACTGGTGTTCCCGTACGTGATATGTATGGCTTGTATGCTAATGAAAACCTAAAACAATTTTCAATACATTACGCAATTTAATTGTTTTCAATAGGAGTTAGTAGATGTCTAAAATTTGGGTGCTTTTTGATCGAAGTTCACTTCTACAATATTGCTTTTCCGTAGTGAAATTGAGTAACGCACACGTTCTTTGGCATATTTGTGAAATTATTATAATATTCGCTATTCCAAAAAGCGTTTTCGCTAACACGCGCAGAACATGAAACGCTGCGCACCTCTGGTTACACAAAGACGTTTCAATTCCCCTTTAACGCGAAGTCGTTTAAGTGAAGGGAATATTGCATAAGTTACACTCTCCACATACTTAAATAAATGCGCAATCGATTGATTGTAAATATATTTAAATTATTTTTTAGATAAATCAAGCTTTTTCAATTGCATTGTCTTCGAGCGATCATTTTAATTGTAATATCTTTCAATAATTCATGCAAAGATGTCTTAATCAATAAAATTACTTTTGTTCGAGAAATAAGGTGCATTTAAAACCTTCAATCTGCCCTAACAATTCTGTTATCAACAAAATGTCAACATTTCACTCAATTATCGCTATTATTGACGAAAAAACCCCAACTACATAACAGCTAATTTTCATTAACGAAAAATGTTTTCCCGGACAATCATTTTCAAAAGCCTTGGGACATTTACGTCATTTTTCGCTTTTCCAAGTCCCCCGACCCCCTGTTCAATGTTGTATACCATGTTTACGCTGAATTTTACCGAAATTGTTCCCGCGTTTCATTAGACAACATTGTAAAGGGAGGGGGAGGGAGGGATTGTGTACATATCGCAAAAAAGACGTTGTTGAACGAGTATATTTAGACAAGCTCAAGTGTCCCAACTACTTTTGAAATTGATTGTCCGAAGCGCTGTTTCATTATATTGTCGAAAAACATGCTGTTGCACTCAAGTAAACACTATACATTATAGGCAGAAAGTTAAAACAATGTTATAGCACATTTACAACCTATTAATGACTAATATTTAGCTTAGGAATATGGCATTTTAGAATTTAGTTAGCCCCCCTGTAGTGCAGCTGATAATCCGACCCTTCTCGCAATTAACAACGATGCTCACCACGGTGCTCACCAGAAAAACATGCAACAGGGCGAAGACTGTTATTTAAAATGACATTTTATATACACCAGTCTTGTAATATGTTAGTTTAGAATAAGATAATAGCGCATTTTTACAATTGAAGCTTTTAAAAAACGTTTTTTACAACGATGCTCGCTATATACTATAAATAACTTGATCTTATGTCTTCTATTTTATTACGGAAGTGAGCATCGTTGCCGCTTAACATCAAAATCAATTATTTTTTAAATGAAATAGCAGTTAGTGCCTTTAATAGAAAACCACACAGTGCAATTAACATCAGCAAACAGCCGAACTGACCAGTTTTGGAGAAACAACACAGATCTACCGAAAAAATTCCCATGGTAATCTGTGAGCATCGTGGTGAGCACCGTAGCGAGCACCGTGCTGGTATTAGTCGTAACAACAGAATATCAAGTTATATTTGTTAATAAGTTAGCGCATCATTTCCACGTTTTGTCGCTGTGTACACTGGTGTTCCCGTACGTGATATGTATGGCTTGTATGCTAATGAAAACCTAAAACAATTTTCAATACATTACGCAATTTAATTGTTTTCAATAGGAGTTAGTAGATGTCTAAAATTTGGGTGCTTTTTGATCGAAGTTCACTTCTACAATATTGCTTTTCCGTAGTGAAATTGAGTAACGCACACGTTCTTTGGCATATTTGTGAAATTATTATAATATTCGCTATTCCAAAAAGCGTTTTCGCTAACACGCGCAGAACATGAAACGCTGCGCACCTCTGGTTACACAAAGACGTTTCAATTCCCCTTTAACGCGAAGTCGTTTAAGTGAAGGGAATATTGCATAAGTTACACTCTCCACATACTTAAATAAATGCGCAATCGATTGATTGTAAATATATTTAAATTATTTTTTAGATAAATCAAGCTTTTTCAATTGCATTGTCTTCGAGCGATCATTTTAATTGTAATATCTTTCAATAATTCATGCAAAGATGTCTTAATCAATAAAATTACTTTTGTTCGAGAAATAAGGTGCATTTAAAACCTTCAATCTGCCCTAACAATTCTGTTATCAACAAAATGTCAACATTTCACTCAATTATCGCTATTATTGACGAAAAAACCCCAACTACATAACAGCTAATTTTCATTAACGAAAAATGTTTTCCCGGACAATCATTTTCAAAAGCCTTGGGACATTTACGTCATTTTTCGCTTTTCCAAGTCCCCCGACCCCCTGTTCAATGTTGTATACCATGTTTACGCTGAATTTTACCGAAATTGTTCCCGCGTTTCATTAGACAACATTGTAAAGGGAGGGGGAGGGAGGGATTGTGTACATATCGCAAAAAAGACGTTGTTGAACGAGTATATTTAGACAAGCTCAAGTGTCCCAACTACTTTTGAAATTGATTGTCCGAAGCGCTGTTTCATTATATTGTCGAAAAACATGCTGTTGCACTCAAGTAAACACTATACATTATAGGCAGAAAGTTAAAACAATGTTATAGCACATTTACAACCTATTAATGACTAATATTTAGCTTAGGAATATGGCATTTTAGAATTTAGTTAGCCCCCCTGTAGTGCAGCTGATAATCCGACCCTTCTCGCAATTAACAACGATGCTCACCACGGTGCTCACCAGAAAAACATGCAACAGGGCGAAGACTGTTATTTAAAATGACATTTTATATACACCAGTCTTGTAATATGTTAGTTTAGAATAAGATAATAGCGCATTTTTACAATTGAAGCTTTTAAAAAACGTTTTTTACAACGATGCTCGCTATATACTATAAATAACTTGATCTTATGTCTTCTATTTTATTACGGAAGTGAGCATCGTTGCCGCTTAACATCAAAATCAATTATTTTTTAAATGAAATAGCAGTTAGTGCCTTTAATAGAAAACCACACAGTGCAATTAACATCAGCAAACAGCCGAACTGACCAGTTTTGGAGAAACAACACAGATCTACCGAAAAAATTCCCATGGTAATCTGTGAGCATCGTGGTGAGCACCGTAGCGAGCACCGTGCTGGTATTAGTCGTAACAACAGAATATCAAGTTATATTTGTTAATAAGTTAGCGCATCATTTCCACGTTTTGTCGCTGTGTACACTGGTGTTCCCGTACGTGATATGTATGGCTTGTATGCTAATGAAAACCTAAAACAATTTTCAATACATTACGCAATTTAATTGTTTTCAATAGGAGTTAGTAGATGTCTAAAATTTGGGTGCTTTTTGATCGAAGTTCACTTCTACAATATTGCTTTTCCGTAGTGAAATTGAGTAACGCACACGTTCTTTGGCATATTTGTGAAATTATTATAATATTCGCTATTCCAAAAAGCGTTTTCGCTAACACGCGCAGAACATGAAACGCTGCGCACCTCTGGTTACACAAAGACGTTTCAATTCCCCTTTAACGCGAAGTCGTTTAAGTGAAGGGAATATTGCATAAGTTACACTCTCCACATACTTAAATAAATGCGCAATCGATTGATTGTAAATATATTTAAATTATTTTTTAGATAAATCAAGCTTTTTCAATTGCATTGTCTTCGAGCGATCATTTTAATTGTAATATCTTTCAATAATTCATGCAAAGATGTCTTAATCAATAAAATTACTTTTGTTCGAGAAATAAGGTGCATTTAAAACCTTCAATCTGCCCTAACAATTCTGTTATCAACAAAATGTCAACATTTCACTCAATTATCGCTATTATTGACGAAAAAACCCCAACTACATAACAGCTAATTTTCATTAACGAAAAATGTTTTCCCGGACAATCATTTTCAAAAGCCTTGGGACATTTACGTCATTTTTCGCTTTTCCAAGTCCCCCGACCCCCTGTTCAATGTTGTATACCATGTTTACGCTGAATTTTACCGAAATTGTTCCCGCGTTTCATTAGACAACATTGTAAAGGGAGGGGGAGGGAGGGATTGTGTACATATCGCAAAAAAGACGTTGTTGAACGAGTATATTTAGACAAGCTCAAGTGTCCCAACTACTTTTGAAATTGATTGTCCGAAGCGCTGTTTCATTATATTGTCGAAAAACATGCTGTTGCACTCAAGTAAACACTATACATTATAGGCAGAAAGTTAAAACAATGTTATAGCACATTTACAACCTATTAATGACTAATATTTAGCTTAGGAATATGGCATTTTAGAATTTAGTTAGCCCCCCTGTAGTGCAGCTGATAATCCGACCCTTCTCGCAATTAACAACGATGCTCACCACGGTGCTCACCAGAAAAACATGCAACAGGGCGAAGACTGTTATTTAAAATGACATTTTATATACACCAGTCTTGTAATATGTTAGTTTAGAATAAGATAATAGCGCATTTTTACAATTGAAGCTTTTAAAAAACGTTTTTTACAACGATGCTCGCTATATACTATAAATAACTTGATCTTATGTCTTCTATTTTATTACGGAAGTGAGCATCGTTGCCGCTTAACATCAAAATCAATTATTTTTTAAATGAAATAGCAGTTAGTGCCTTTAATAGAAAACCACACAGTGCAATTAACATCAGCAAACAGCCGAACTGACCAGTTTTGGAGAAACAACACAGATCTACCGAAAAAATTCCCATGGTAATCTGTGAGCATCGTGGTGAGCACCGTAGCGAGCACCGTGCTGGTATTAGTCGTAACAACAGAATATCAAGTTATATTTGTTAATAAGTTAGCGCATCATTTCCACGTTTTGTCGCTGTGTACACTGGTGTTCCCGTACGTGATATGTATGGCTTGTATGCTAATGAAAACCTAAAACAATTTTCAATACATTACGCAATTTAATTGTTTTCAATAGGAGTTAGTAGATGTCTAAAATTTGGGTGCTTTTTGATCGAAGTTCACTTCTACAATATTGCTTTTCCGTAGTGAAATTGAGTAACGCACACGTTCTTTGGCATATTTGTGAAATTATTATAATATTCGCTATTCCAAAAAGCGTTTTCGCTAACACGCGCAGAACATGAAACGCTGCGCACCTCTGGTTACACAAAGACGTTTCAATTCCCCTTTAACGCGAAGTCGTTTAAGTGAAGGGAATATTGCATAAGTTACACTCTCCACATACTTAAATAAATGCGCAATCGATTGATTGTAAATATATTTAAATTATTTTTTAGATAAATCAAGCTTTTTCAATTGCATTGTCTTCGAGCGATCATTTTAATTGTAATATCTTTCAATAATTCATGCAAAGATGTCTTAATCAATAAAATTACTTTTGTTCGAGAAATAAGGTGCATTTAAAACCTTCAATCTGCCCTAACAATTCTGTTATCAACAAAATGTCAACATTTCACTCAATTATCGCTATTATTGACGAAAAAACCCCAACTACATAACAGCTAATTTTCATTAACGAAAAATGTTTTCCCGGACAATCATTTTCAAAAGCCTTGGGACATTTACGTCATTTTTCGCTTTTCCAAGTCCCCCGACCCCCTGTTCAATGTTGTATACCATGTTTACGCTGAATTTTACCGAAATTGTTCCCGCGTTTCATTAGACAACATTGTAAAGGGAGGGGGAGGGAGGGATTGTGTACATATCGCAAAAAAGACGTTGTTGAACGAGTATATTTAGACAAGCTCAAGTGTCCCAACTACTTTTGAAATTGATTGTCCGAAGCGCTGTTTCATTATATTGTCGAAAAACATGCTGTTGCACTCAAGTAAACACTATACATTATAGGCAGAAAGTTAAAACAATGTTATAGCACATTTACAACCTATTAATGACTAATATTTAGCTTAGGAATATGGCATTTTAGAATTTAGTTAGCCCCCCTGTAGTGCAGCTGATAATCCGACCCTTCTCGCAATTAACAACGATGCTCACCACGGTGCTCACCAGAAAAACATGCAACAGGGCGAAGACTGTTATTTAAAATGACATTTTATATACACCAGTCTTGTAATATGTTAGTTTAGAATAAGATAATAGCGCATTTTTACAATTGAAGCTTTTAAAAAACGTTTTTTACAACGATGCTCGCTATATACTATAAATAACTTGATCTTATGTCTTCTATTTTATTACGGAAGTGAGCATCGTTGCCGCTTAACATCAAAATCAATTATTTTTTAAATGAAATAGCAGTTAGTGCCTTTAATAGAAAACCACACAGTGCAATTAACATCAGCAAACAGCCGAACTGACCAGTTTTGGAGAAACAACACAGATCTACCGAAAAAATTCCCATGGTAATCTGTGAGCATCGTGGTGAGCACCGTAGCGAGCACCGTGCTGGTATTAGTCGTAACAACAGAATATCAAGTTATATTTGTTAATAAGTTAGCGCATCATTTCCACGTTTTGTCGCTGTGTACACTGGTGTTCCCGTACGTGATATGTATGGCTTGTATGCTAATGAAAACCTAAAACAATTTTCAATACATTACGCAATTTAATTGTTTTCAATAGGAGTTAGTAGATGTCTAAAATTTGGGTGCTTTTTGATCGAAGTTCACTTCTACAATATTGCTTTTCCGTAGTGAAATTGAGTAACGCACACGTTCTTTGGCATATTTGTGAAATTATTATAATATTCGCTATTCCAAAAAGCGTTTTCGCTAACACGCGCAGAACATGAAACGCTGCGCACCTCTGGTTACACAAAGACGTTTCAATTCCCCTTTAACGCGAAGTCGTTTAAGTGAAGGGAATATTGCATAAGTTACACTCTCCACATACTTAAATAAATGCGCAATCGATTGATTGTAAATATATTTAAATTATTTTTTAGATAAATCAAGCTTTTTCAATTGCATTGTCTTCGAGCGATCATTTTAATTGTAATATCTTTCAATAATTCATGCAAAGATGTCTTAATCAATAAAATTACTTTTGTTCGAGAAATAAGGTGCATTTAAAACCTTCAATCTGCCCTAACAATTCTGTTATCAACAAAATGTCAACATTTCACTCAATTATCGCTATTATTGACGAAAAAACCCCAACTACATAACAGCTAATTTTCATTAACGAAAAATGTTTTCCCGGACAATCATTTTCAAAAGCCTTGGGACATTTACGTCATTTTTCGCTTTTCCAAGTCCCCCGACCCCCTGTTCAATGTTGTATACCATGTTTACGCTGAATTTTACCGAAATTGTTCCCGCGTTTCATTAGACAACATTGTAAAGGGAGGGGGAGGGAGGGATTGTGTACATATCGCAAAAAAGACGTTGTTGAACGAGTATATTTAGACAAGCTCAAGTGTCCCAACTACTTTTGAAATTGATTGTCCGAAGCGCTGTTTCATTATATTGTCGAAAAACATGCTGTTGCACTCAAGTAAACACTATACATTATAGGCAGAAAGTTAAAACAATGTTATAGCACATTTACAACCTATTAATGACTAATATTTAGCTTAGGAATATGGCATTTTAGAATTTAGTTAGCCCCCCTGTAGTGCAGCTGATAATCCGACCCTTCTCGCAATTAACAACGATG